>JASANE010017672.1:0-25002 GCA_030248225.1 Trileptium ribeirensis
TGCCTATCTACAGTACAATTTCCCTGTACACAATTTTCCCCACCTCCCATCTGCCAATTTCCCTACTATTGGTTTCACATCTTCCCAATTTTTCAACTTCCCGCTTCCCAATTTCCTCTCTTCTCAATTTCTCCATTTTCCGACTTCCCAATTTCTCAACATTCCAATTTCCCATCTTGCCATCTTCGTAACTTCCCAATTTTACATCTTCCCAATATCACAATTTTCCAACTTCCCTATTTCCCGTTTTCCCCACTTCCCATCTGCTAATTTCCCTACTATTGGTTTCACATCTTCCCAATTTTCCAACTTCCCGCTTCCCAATTTCTCCATTTTCCGACTTCCCAATTTCCCAGCTTCTCAATTTTCCATCTTCCCAATTTCGCATCTTGCCAATTTTCCATCTTCCCAATTTCCCAACTAGCCATCTTCGTAACTTCCCAATATCACAATTTTCCAACTTCCCTATTTCCCGTTTTCCCCACTTCCCATCTGCCAATTTCCCTACTATTGGTTTCACATCTTCCCAATTTCCTCTCTTCTCAATTTCTCCATTTTCCGACTTCCCAATTTCTCAACATTCCAATTTCCCAGCTTCTCAATTTTCCATCTTCCCAATTTCGCATCTTGCCAATTAGCCATCTTCGTAACTTCCCAATTTTACATCTTCCCAATATCACAATTTTCCAACTTCCCTATTTCCCGTTTTCCCCACTTCCCATCTGCCAATTTCCCTACTATTGGTTTTACATCTTCCCAATTTTCCAACTTCCCCACTATTGGTTTTACATCTTCCCAACTTCTCATATTCCCAATTTCCCATCCTCCCAATTTTCCAACTTCCTCTCTTACCAATTTCCCCACTTCCCATGTGCCAATTTCCCGACTATTAGTTTTACATCTTCCCAATTTTCAACGTCCCATATTCCCAATTTCACATCTTCGTAACTTTCCAATCTCCCAACTTCTTATCTTCCCAATTTTCCATCTTCCTAACTTCCCCTCTTCTCAATTTCCCATTTTCCCCACTTCCCATCTGCCAATTTCCCTACTATTGGTTTTACATCTTCCCAATTTTCCAACTTCCCCACTTCCCATCTGCCAATTTCCCCACTATTGGTTTTACATCTTCCCAACTTCTCATATTCCCATTTTTCCATCTTCCCAATTTACAAACTTCCTCTATTACCAATTTCCCCACTTCCCATCTGCCAATTTCCCGACCATTAAGTTCCCATCTTCCTTTGTCAATTTCCGACTTCCCATCTTCCCATGTGCCAATTTCCCGACTATTAGTTTTACATCTTCCCAATTATCTATCTCTCATCTTCCGAACTTCCCAAGTTGGCATTTTTACAATTCCTCTCTTCCCCGTCATCAAATATTTCCAACTTCTGAATCGCCTATTTTTTTATTTTGCCTATGATATTCAGCCTAGTATTAATAATAATATTTGTGTGTCTAATTCTACAGACACACTCACAAATAGTTAAAAGTTACCCCGTGAAGTTGGAAAGCCCCTAAAGGTGACATGGGCCCTCTACTTCACTTGCCTTGTTTTGGGCTAGCTATATTTCTTAAGTTAATAAATTTTCGGCTAAGACGACAGAAAATTCTGGCTAACATTCAAAATAATTATTTATACCCGAGTACCCGACGCGATACCTCACATTGTATTTACTACTTATAAGTTTGCTTTCTCAGCAATACTTTAGCCGGCTCGATCTTTTTGGCGAAGCGCGGCACGGAGGTCGACAGTTCAGGCTCGGCTCGAAAGGAATTGATACCGGACCGTCTGGACTCGCGCCAGAATCCTCACCTATAAGAAATAGTAAACTTGTGTAGTCCCCAGACAAATGCTAAGCCATACCAAAATAAATTCGGAAAACACCGAACTAAAAACCAGCGAGTGCAAAGGTCAGGCAGGTACCAAGTATCAAATCGAACACAAGAAACATTTACTCCAACATACATTATATATCTATCATTTCGCAGTTAACAATAGACTATCACGTCTGTGAAATGAATTAATGCGCGAGAAATTCACAGCGTACTTTCTGAAAAAAATTTTCTAACAGTTTCCCGTGCAGTCCGTTCTTGTACGTGCGTGATTTCGCACACTTCCGAGCTTCCTTAAAGAACCGAACAGCAACTCGCAAACAGCGCAGTGGTGGGCGTAAGAGCCTCGCCGCAAGTCCGGCCCGCCTCTGCGGCAAAATTTTGTTCGGTTGTGCAAAATATGTATTAATTTACGAAGGAAAGAGTTAACAAGGGCATTTCATAAATTAGTTAAAGCCGAAAATTCAGATTCTGTCTAATGCGCTATTGTAAAACCAAAAACAATATATAAAAGCATTCAGAATCGCGGGTAACAGAAAAAATCGTTTCAAAAGATAAATACAATTTACATTATTTAATGCAAATGTTTCCTCTAGAGAAAATACCTGAAGCGAATTTATACTTCCCTCCGGATAAAATTCTGCCCGTGACACAGGCATGGTTATTTTCAAAACAGTAAACGGCAGAATGTGAACCGCTTTTATGTACAATAAAACGTAATATATACATTTGTTACTTAACATAGATTTTTCATTTTACATCCAAATAAAGCAATGCCTCTTATCTAGCTAGAAATCCTCAGATTCGCTCAGCGTTTTTCCAATAAGTTGCATTTCGTGACTTTGCTGCGGTACTTATACTAAAGTTGCCATGTAAAGCATATTTTGTTTTTTTAATTATGTTTGTCAGTTTTGACATGAAATTTTCTAGCGAATTCTTCTCAACATTCAAAATACCTATATCGTTGGGAAGCTGTAAGACCCTAGAATCTAAATTTTTATACTAGCTAAAGCCGCAATATAAAACCTATCATAAAGACGTTTTGAAGACTATACTGATGAAGATTGCTTAATGAGAACTACAGCCTTATTGTCAACGTTTGTAAACTGGAAGACAAGACGGACTTAATTGAGCAAAGAATAATACCAGCAAACGCGACACAACGTGATATGTTGCCTGTAGTGGTATCTGTTGACGCCGCAGCAGGGAAGTTGACATAGTGTATTATCTAGGTTTATATAAAACGATTACTAGATATTTGAGTTATATGTATCGAAATGTATTTTGGTTCACTATAAGAATATAATGGTTCACTTCAAGCAATTGGTGAATCACAATTAGTTTTACTTCCTAATCTGACCCTTTGCAAAATCTGTATATATACCCTGGACATAATTTCCTATGACCTCATCATTTGGGCACGTGATGCAAAATCGCTGAAATCCTGCGTTTTCTGAAGCTTACATTTATTAATAAAGTTTGCGGTTTATTTTAATTCTTCAAATAAAAAAATAATTTCTGCAATATTTTGCAACAGAAAAGTAGTTCAAACTATGCACATTGACTATAAATTGAAAACCTATGCATTTTCATAGTTATTTCTTTGAAAAGGTAGATCTGCTATCCCTAATAGCTATGAGAACCCAGCATGAAATTTGATTTCGAAAAATGTACGACTCAAAAATATATTTCACTTTCTCGACGAATCCACGTACAGTAGTTGATAGAAACTGTATAGACACGTTGACAAATCAAGAATTTCAAGTCTTAAAGTTATAGAGAAATGATTATAAATTTACAGTTATAACGTAATATAACAAATAGTGAATATATATGTATATATAGAAATGCACAAAATTTGGCAACATATATCATGCACAATAATGATTAACCAATAAGCTGGTGCGTGCCATCCAAATATGGTTGCTGGTGCTTTCATAAAACGAGTTTTGACTAGTTCGTCTCAGACTTTTATAATCTTGGGTCAGCTAGCAAGTAGTAGATAATGGTAATCCCAAATACCGAGTTGATATGTATTTCGACGATATTGTTAAATCTCGCACCCAAGAGCGCTAACTCTACAGAAATCTGGGCAGAATACGAACTTCGAACGTTGCACGGGTACGTACGCAGATGACCATAAGTTTGCACATGCATGTTTGACAAACTTGGTAGATTTCCCGCGTAATGCATCATGCGTTTTGAAGCACACTTCCTCTACACATTAGAGGGGAAATAATCGCCACCCCGTTCGGCGGCAGCGCCGAACTAACGGGGCGGGACGACACCAATTACGAATGAGGCGGCCACAATTTTCCCACTCCGGGCCGGGTCTGCCCTGATTTCCAGCGGGCCGGGGCGGAATTTTGCATCTCCGGGCCGGCCACGATCTCCAACCGGCCGGGAAGGCCACAATCTCCAACGGGCCGGGGTGGCCACGATATCCAACGGGCCGGGATGGCCACGAGCCAGACCGACCCGTTCAAGACTATATAAGATATTCATATACATGACAAGTTGGCAGCGTTCTAGGGAAGACAATTAACATAAGGCTGTCACAAAACACATGTTGATAAGGTTTTTCTATTCTAGCTTGATATATATTCGTGTGTAACAATATGTTTCCGATTCACAATACCGCAATTAGACATAATAAAAAAACCAAATCCAACACTACTTACATGTGACAGATATAATCTCTGAAAGGTATTACTGCAGCTCGACTTCGGACCTTTGGAACTGCGACCAATCAATAAACAATATTAATATAACCACCGTTCTGAATCAATGAACCCCGGTACTAGGATTAGGATAACTAATATGTTCGTGAATTTTTAATAAAAAATAAAGCAAAAATTATTATGATTGTAATTTGTTACTTGGAAACAGCAGTTACATAAAATCTCATCACTGCGTTTGTATGTCTGTCCGATCTTTCCGCTGTGGGATGCAACGAAAATATACGTTAAAGAATAACTAAAAATTGCCATGGAGCAAGAGTTAGGTGTGATTAACCTAAAATGATACATGTTGTCAGGTTGAATAAATGCGCTTAAAAAACTGAAATAGATAACCCACAAGGCGTTAGATGTTGATCACGTGGGCAACGTAGACAAAACGCTATGGACAACAAACGGGTAAATACTATCTTTAAATTTTAACTCAACGATACTTGAACAAATGAAGCAGAAATGTAAGCTTAACACATTTAATTAAATTTAATTATAAGGGTTATATTAGAAATGTTATTATACTCTATTAATTAATTAATTAATAATGCATAAAAACCATAAAGTGGGCCTCCTAATATCCAATTGCGGAATTAGCGACCGATTGTTAGGTTTACCAACCATCTGCGAAAATACTAGAGAACACAAAATTGGTGTTTGAGGCAACACATCCAAAACATTAAGAAACAAAATATTGGCCTATTAACAATTAGTAATAAAACATTAAGTAACAAGCTAGTGACCGTATGACATTGAACGTTGAAAATTGTTATTTTGTTATAGGTTAAAAATACTCCCGTTTAATGTTTTGAAAGCTATACACTACATGATGTTTGCAGACTACACGTATTTTCATTGATATCACGAAATGTGTTAGCGTAGCGAAAAAATGCGAAATAGAAGTTGCTGAAACGCAATCGTAGTAAAGTAACAAAGGTCGTGTTAGCATTGCATTCGCGGAAGAAAATTTTTTAATTTGGAATTGGCTTATGCAATGACTGTTTTGTTCTCTAACAGCGCGTTGTATGTTGAGTCACAAGAGGATGGTAGGCGACAGAGTTTAAGTTTACTCATAGTACCCTGTATGACACTAAGTTCCAGAAACAGCATGTACTTATTAATTTTTTTCTAAAGGGAAGCTATGGAGAAATCTATTTGTGCAAAGTTTAAAAATTCGATTAATTCGCCTAATTATTATACCACTAAAATTTTTGTCGAAAATATTGGATTTAAAATATGGAAAATTTATTTCTAATCTTAATATCATAACACTGAAGATAATTAAATTCATATGTGAACAGGCATTAACAATAGCAGGAGCAGCATCCGTACCATCAGTACTGGACTAAACCGCAGTATAAACGTCAAATTTCAACATGTAAACTACAAATGCAGCGTCATTATCCATGAGCCAGTGAATGCACGTTTTCAGGCCATTACAATCAAAAGTAGCATTATATTGCTACATAGATGATTCAGCAAATTGGTTTACTCCTACACGGCCTTGCCGCCGGGAAGGATGCGCTACGCCACCCCAGTTCTGCGCTTGCGCCCATGCTCACGCCACCAGCGGAGTAATACAGGAATCACACTATTTTCAAGCACTAAAGAACCGCGCCATAAACAACAGCAATGGCATTTACAATTTTTATATACACAGGTGAACTTTATAAGTAGGAACATACTATAAAATATAGTTTTACATATACAAGACGCTTAAGTAGCAATACACCGCATGTAAGAGTAGCATATAGCAGAATGAAAGAACAGATATGACACAACAATAAATAAAAATTAACAACACAATAACTCAAATAGAAACAAAAAATTTAGTAAAAATACATAGGAGCATTGTTGAAATGCGAACAAGGCATAATATATAGGCCGAGACACAAGTTGTATAAAACAGAGGTGAGCAAGAGCCTTCGAAGACTCTGGCTTAGCTCTTTGTGAGCCATGTCCATATCGCTACGCTTTAGCTCGGCCCTTAGGGTCCTAATAATATAAGTTTGCGTTTTGACAGAGAACATAAAATGACCTATATGTAGTTGACATCGGAACTTTTATTTTAAGAGCCGAGCTGAGGTTATCTCGGTTGTTTTTGATGTTGACTGGCTATTGTACTATCAGTAGTTACAATTATGTTTGTTGTTTTACCTTAGAAAAGAAAAGAGCTTTTAGCAGCGGACCACATCTTTTCCGGATACACTAGGCTCGGCTCGGCTCTCACAGACTCGTCTTTGGCTCTGGCTCGGAACTTTAGACATCACGGCAGGCTCGCCTCTTTAGACATCATGGCAGGCTCGCCTCTTTAGACATCATGGCAGGCTCGCCTCTTTAGACATCATGGCAGGCTCGCTTCAGTTCGGCTCCACAGCCTCTACCCTTTGGTGTACAACTAAATTTAAATATAGAAAATTTATTTTAGTTGGGATTTTTTCTTTTTGCATACATACTTGCTTTTAGTTTCTTCGTGGTATTAATACGGTCAAACAAATTTATTTCCAGTCTATGATGATAAAGTTCCGGTTTTCGTGGCGATTTCCCATTTTAGGTATTCCCAATTCCTGTGGAAACACTGTCCCCAGTGAATTATTAAGCTACAGAATTTTGGACGAAATGAGGTTCGTACAAATAATAGCCACTATAGTCTATTAAGTATGTTTTTATAGTCATTTCAACGAATAACCAACCGAGTAATACCATTGAAAGTGTACAAAATTCGCAATTTATACAAATATATCGCTAAACTATAACCTTGCATGAAAGGAATGTATAATGTATGCATTTTTATACATGCATGTTATAATAAAATACCGTTAAAAGAAGTCCCAAACCAAATACTCTCAACTCCATGACGAAATGTATCAATATCCTCACATTGTTCGACAACGTTTCGAATATTAACACTGTCTTTATCTACAACCGAAACGGAATCATGATTCGAACGTGGAGTAGTCATCGATATCGAATTATAAACGAGAATTTCGTATATACAGTACTCGCCAAAGACGAGTGCTGTTCATTCGATGTTCGATCAGCAAATTCTAAATATTCTTCGAAATGTGTTTGAATTTTGTTCGAGACAATGTTTGACATTTTAGAGCAGTTTTTTAAATTTCTTTGAGAACTGTTCAAAGTTTGTTTGAGGCAAAATAAATTTTGTTTGATGTTTGTTCGTTGGAAATGCGACAGTTATTTCTGGCGAGTACTGTATAAAAGAATTTCTAAATTAATGGTTTAAAAAATTATAAAAGTAAAATACCATCAAAATAATAATAATTACCAGGATAATACTGCATCCAACGATTTGACAAAAAATGAGAATCACAGCATTTATGCATAAATTAAAGAAATGAGGACGGTACATCATAGTAATGTTATGAAAGACGTAAAAAAAGTGTACATATATCATGACAATTAAAACGAAATGGATAACGTTTTACTGAGGAAGCAGAAATTTACTTTTTAGACTGCAACTAAAGAACCAACAAAAATAATCAAAACAAAATTTAGCTGCCAGTCAGGGATATACCATGATACACAATTTTGAAGCTATGCGTAAGTCGAAACAAAGAACAGTAATCGTAGCACCATTTCTAACTAACTGCGAGGTTAATTATAGCTATATAATCGCCATCTCTACTGGTAACACAAAAAACTGTTCAAATTATTTAGTAGTTAATGTAGCTATATTTGTTTATAGATTTAGTAAAGTAAAGTCTCAACGTCCCATTTTCTATTCAAGATCTGCATATTAGCTTCATTTGTGACTGCCGCTCACACTTAAAGAAATCCCTAAAGCAGTTAGTACGGTGCGGTATGGATACCAAAACATGACTGTTGGGCACATCATTGTATATAAGGAGTAATCAGCATAGTTTTCTTGTTCTTTTCGCTACAAAAAAACGAACAAAAGATACTGGAAACATATTTTTATGGTGCCCATTTCTGTTATTAAAGAACGACTTCATGTTTAAAATGGAAGGACACTGAATAAATGATTCTCAATCAGTCTCAAAAGGGTTAATACATTCATCATAAAGGTTGCCAATAAACCGAAGTATCAATAACATGTCAATTCCAGAAATAAAGTTAAAAAATGGCTTGCCCCGCATTTCAGTTTCCGAAAGCTAAATATACTACCCCAACGGTGGTGCACACAATTTATTACCAGCGTTTCCTGAATGCGCAAACAACGTTACCTCCCACAGAATGTCAACACGTAACTAACGTTTCACATTAGAAATATAGTCCTGTTCAGCGATACAGAATTTCCTCATGTAACTAAACTGTTAACAATAAACTGGATATTGTGACCAAAAATTTTAGTTGTAATATACGCTATAACCTTGCATACCCCTGTAACCAGGCCCACGGTTAGTCAATTGAGCCCAACCATCAAAACGTGTCAGTGAGGCAGCACTAAAGCAAGCCAGTGAAACCCTTAACCCTCTCATGCACAACTCTACCAATTGACATCGGCGAATATTGCAAAGCCTTGTGAAAACTAAGTATGTCGCGTTACGTATATTTACACGCTTACCCGATCGCACTGCCCAGTTGCTTAAGGAACCGAGCAACTGCTCCGAGATATCTCAGTGGTTAGCGTAAACCATTCTCACACACGGTACAGGGGTTCGATCCGCGGAGTCATCTTGAGTGTTCCAAACATTGTACAATACACAAACTAGCTCGCGCTTTAAAGGGTTAAGAACAAATTACTCACTTATGATTTGCTGCGTTTAAATTCAGAAAAAAGCACAAACATTAAAAGCGCCAATGTACAAATTTATTTGCTGCTGGTCAAGTGTTTGCTTTCCATTTATTTTTATGCTTTGTTTAAAATGTTATAATTGCAAAATACGTTAATCACCAGTTATCAGTACTTTGAACTACACCAATGTGCCGTATAATACAACTTCGTCATCAATGCAGCAAGGAGCGAGGCCCGTTGCCGTCGGAGCCCTCCCTTTGGGCGGTAAGGTGCCCCAGCCTCGGCACCGGCTACAACCGACAACACAATTATTACGATACTATAAGGTATGAACGCAGTGTTGAAAGATGCCAGCATGATGGTTGTGTCTAAGCTAAGGAATTATCATGACACTTCCCTGCACTCTAATGTAAACTCGCGTTATAGATGTCGAGTGTTTTCGAATCAAAAACGGGGCCGGTCGAAGTATAATGGCCCTAGACCTGCGATGAAGTTGGTCGGATATCCAGTATATTGATGAATCGGTAAGACTCACAGCTTTGAAGAAGGGTCGTTTCAACAACTGCCATCGGTTTAACCGTACTTTCCCCAAACTAAAGCTTAAGGCCTGCATGCTCTCCCACATAACTGCTAAGGTCGGTAGCGTAGCGAGAGTATGCGGCGCCGGGGACAAGCATAAAGTTTTGTGCCCCCACTCAACGATTTTGCGACCCATACTAAATAAATTATTGTACGCTCAAAAATTTTGAGCCCCTGGGTTAATCTTGAATTGTAAAATTTTGTGTTGTCATTTAAAAATTTTTGTGATAACCGTTGTGAAAAGAATCTGTGCTTAAGGCGTAAAAAATGATTTTATGTTTCAAAATTCCGAATTTTATTTTCTTGCATGAGAAGCATTTAGAGAGGGCACGTGCCCCCCCCCCTTGCTACTCCCATGGACAAGGTCTGGCTTTCTATCACATAACTGATGGCCATTGTGTTTTGACACAAAGAAAGTTGGCGGCAGCGCAGGAACTGTCACACATTTCCCCTTGTGGAGTCTTGATAAAACGACTAGTGAAGCTCGCTTGCGAGCCAGAATTCGAATGGTGGGAACAATCCCCCGAAGTCCGTTGTAGAAAGCACACACAAACAAAGCTTACACAATACGCCGGTGCAGCATTATATAAACCGTGAGTGATGAGTCATAGTTACGCCCGCCTCTTTTTATAGCCAACGTACGCAGTAGACAAAACATCATACAACGAGTACAAAAACAATGAACTAACAATTTAATAATTCAATAAAACCCTAAATTGACCGTGAAAAGAACGTTAAAGAATTCAAAACGACACTTGAGAAAAATCTCATTTTTCATACCAACTATGAAGCAGAAGTGTGAAAAACGTTTGCCACACAATATTTTTGACACTCGCAATGACCAGAAAACCCCATATAAGACACTAAATGTATAACCTAATTCAACTACTTTATGGTTAAAACTACTTAAAGTAAAAAATATATACGACAACACTTCTTCACAGTGTATGCTTAATAAAAGCGCACAAATTTGACCTCTTGCTAAAAGAAAGAACTCAATGTGTTCACAAAGATTTACCAAATCGCTGAAGCCTCTAACAGATTACTAAACTTGTATTCAAATTTTGCAGCTACATATTAAATTCGAACAAAGTAGTGAAGGTACGCAAAAATTTCACGCGAATTCACAATGCGTGTGAACTTAAAATAAAACTCAGAAGTCAGCGTGTCTGCGACTTGTTTTTTGGTCCAAGAATGGGTCCAGACTCAAAATTTTCTAGTCCGACCCATTTATTTTCCAATCAGACCAAAGCTGGACCAAGAATGACGTTGTATCAAATTTTGTTTCAAGCAAACATTTTATTGGTGTTATCTGTCGAAGAAACCGTTTTAAATCCAACAATGTTCCATTTTATTTTATAATTTATCCAGGTTTACCTCATAATTTTTGCATTTTGCTCATAACTGCTTAAATTTTCCGGCGCGCGGGGGTTTCAGTCCCGATGTACATCAATATTGATATATAAGTATCTGCGAACGTGTAATTAATTTTTATTCTTTATTTATTTGTACCCCTGCTACAGACCCAGTAAAATCGTAATCAAACCCATTTGAAAAAAATCCTGGTCTGTGATAAATTTAACGATACACAATTATTATGAATCAATTAAAATATCCTACAGATAATATTAATGGCAAACCTAGTGCATCGGTTATTATGAGACAGCAGTTATAATCTGAACACTATTTGTTTTATAAGATGAAGACGGCCGGGTCCTGTTTGTGTTGACAAATTTTGGGTGTTTTTTGAAGCGTATTTGTTGTCACACATAGATTGTCAACATAAAGCACTGCCTATCTGCACCAAGTTTGTTCGATTAAACATTTTCCACGAAACCACCATGCTAATACCTTATCGTCGTCGTTTTGAAGTTTATCAAGGCTCGCCATGAAAGCTTCATCGGAATGTTGATGGACACGATCCTGTATTATAAAAAAGCATACATATCTTTAATAAATTGTAATTCACGTCGTGTAAAAGTTCATAAAAACCAACTCAAATTTCAGTCAAATAACATAAAACATAAAAAACTTTAATTATTACTAAAGAACTGCTCGGAATATATTTTCATTCCGTATCTTCAGTCACTTCTGAAAAAAATCAGTCACTTTTTCATTAAGTTCAGAATAGAACTGTCTTTTTTATTTAAGCCGTGACTAACGAAAACTATTAAAACGAAGCAGCCTTACCAATGCTTATTCGCGGCCACAATTATTTTCGCAATACTACGTAGGTCGAACAACGACTAGAGAACGATCATTATAAGTATAAAGAATCAGTAATATTCTTACGAGAGGTTCAGGGATGATACGCCGTGTATTGATGCGATTAACGTGTTCCAGATATGCGTCGCGAAGGAATTCTTGGCGAGAAGGTGTCATACAGTGGAAACACAACTTGCATTTCTAAAATATTTCTAAACAATAAATATTGTCGAAGATCCACGGGCTTGCGGGGGTACCAATTTCACTAAAAGTTTACCCAATTTGCGATAAATTTTTTCTAATTTCCCTTATTTCTGCCTATTTTCATGCTAGTTTTGCTCATTTTGCAAAATTCAGCGCCCCGTTGGCGTGCGGAGGGGGGGGTCCGAAGGAGAAGATTTGCCTTGAAAAAGATAGTAGGCTGTTATGGCAACCCCAATTGGCACATACAATTAAATTAAATCAAAATTTTGTCACGCGAAACATTAGATACAATTTCTGACTAAAAGCATAAACAAAACAGTTTAGCGAACTAGTAACCATAATTTGTTTTCTTAAGATGGCTCATGCCTGGTTTGAATTCATAGCTGTCGGCGGTAGATATCGTGGTGGCAACAGTTACAGTCACGGACAAAGACAAGTGCATAAAAACAAGTTCAATCGAACATAAACACAAACGAACGTTGTAACGTTCGTTTATAAACGACGTTCCGTTTGTTTTTTGCGAAAATATTTCGGTCGTAACTGTACATGGATGAACAATAGTGCTATCACAAGAAAACATTGTTATCTCTAGCTACGTAGTTTAGCGAACTAGTAACCATAATTTGTTTTCTCAAGATGGCTCATGCCTGGTTTGAATTCATAGCTGTCGGCGGTAGATATCGTGGTGGCAACAGTTACAGTCACGGACAAAGACAAGTGCATAAAAACAAATTAAATCGAACATAAACACAAACGAACGTTGTAACGTTCGTTTATAAACGATGTTCCGTTTGTTTTTTGCGAAAATATTTCGGTCGTAACTGTACATGGATGAACAATAGTGCTATCACCAGAAAACATTGTTATCTCTAGCTACGTAGTTTAGCGAACTAGTAACCATAATTTGTTTTCTCAAGATGGCTCATGCCTGGTTTGAATTCATAGCTATCGGCGGTAGATATCGTGGTGGCAACAGTTACAGTCACGGACAAAGACAAGTGCATAAAAACAAATTCAATCGAACATGAACACAAACGAACGTTGTAACGTTCGTTTATAAACGACGTTCCGTTTGTTTTTTGCGAAAATATTTCGGTCGTAACTGTACATGGATGAACAATAGTGCTATCACAAGAAAACATTGTTATCTCTAGCTACGTAGTTTAGCGAACTAGTAACCATAATTTGTTTTCTCAAGATGGCTCATGCCTGGTTTGAATTCATAGCTGTCGGCGGTAGATATCGTGGTGGCAACAGTTACAGTCACGGACAAAGACAAGTGCATAAAAACAAATTCAATCGAACATAAACACAAACGAACGTTGTAACGTTCGTTTATAAACGATGTTCCGTTTGTTTTTTGCGAAAATATTTCGGTCGTAACTGTACATGGATGAACAATAGTGCTATCACCAGAAAACATTGTTATCTCTAGCTACGTAGTTTAGCGAACTAGTAACCATAATTTGTTTTCTCAAGATGGCTCATGCCTGGTTTGAATTCATAGCTATCGGCGGTAGATATCGTGGTGGCAACAGTTACAGTCACGGACATAGACAAGTGCATAAAAACAAATTCAATCGAACATAAACACAAACGAACGTTGTAACGTTCGTTTATAAACGATGTTCCGTTTGTTTTTTGCGAAAATATTTCGGTCGTAACTGTACATGGATGAACAATAGTGCTATCACAAGAAAACATTGTTATCTCTAGCTACGTACGATGTTTCGCCAACAATTATTTGCTGTACGAATTGGTGTTCGACGATAGTATGTTGTATGATATTGGTGTTACGCATCGCTATAGGTGTAACAATCGCTATCAACTTCAGTGTTCCAACGTCGGCACATCGTCGACAATAGATTCGTATATCAATGTCATATAAATAGTTGCGATTCTTAAAGACCAGCAAAGCCGTTCATTGCAGTTCTTGCTCTTATCCCATCGACTGTTGGCATCCAGGTAAATGGCAGACTCGCATGAAACCTTGGAGCTGCAACAGTCGTAACCCCTGAGATGATGATAATTTTGGTGAGGCATCCTCCCAGATATTTTTGTGGTGCGGGGCAGGCTGATAGATGCGTCTCCGTAAAAGGTTAAGGTAAAGCATTCGAATACTGCCTAATATTACACTATCTATAATTTTATAATCACGATCTTACTATTTCAACCAAAAATTTAGTAAAGTTCTTACACTGTAAATTTTGAAAACGTAATCGTTAGCATAGTTATAAACCAATGAATGCAATTAATTAAAACGTGATGTTCGGCACATATATGTTTTAATAGGAAGAGTGATTCGAATTATTTGTGTGTACACGCGTTTCATCAATTTATAATCACGTTTTAACAATTGATGTCAAATCCACCATACAAAAAGCTCACTAGCTAAAAGAAATTAGCTAATTAGTGACATCAACTAATTATCTAATTAATTACCTAATTAGCACGCATGATAAAATCATAGAGCTTTAAAAGCAGTATATTCATAACCAGCGACATCGAAAACCCCCGAGCGCAACAAATTAACAATTTTGAAGTGATTTTAAAATTTGTATAAAACTGCCTAATTAGCTAGTTAATTAATCAACTAATTGGTATATACAGCCAAATTTTAGACCTTCAGAAATGTCATATTCGTGATCAGCGACCTAGAAACTCCCCGGGTGCAATTTATTTTTAATTTTTGAGCACTTTTAAAATTTTCAAAAAAATAGCTAAATAACAATTAATTAGTAATTAGCTAATTAACTAAGTAATTAGCATTCTTTAACTTTCTATAAAAGTAAATAAGCACCGTATTCACAATCATTACGGCGAAATGTAGTATATGCACCAAAATAATAGCTTTACACTAATTATTTATTGAAAAATATGCAATTTTTGTTTGAAATTGCTAAAAATAGGCTAACACGCAATTTCCACAAAATCTATATGTCTTGCACCTGTCCGATCTTAGGCCTTTTAAACAAAAAAGTTTTTTTTTTTAAATCGACCCAGTAGTAATTGAGGAGTGCAACGGACATACGGACGGACAGACGGTGCCGAATTTTCCCCCTCTGACGAAAACAAATACGCTTCGCTTCACAACATTTTTTAGCGTAACCATCGGACACACAAACCTACTAGTGTCGGGTTCTCAATTTTTTCCGGCACCAGAGATATATTAATTCAAAATCTGTACATGATTAAAAATGATTTAACTAATTTGACCAGTTTTTCGGCCATACTGGACTCAGCCTGGGGATATCGAACAACGGGCGCTCTCCATATGAACAGTAGCTACGGACACGTCTACTGATAACAAAATTAACACTTCAGTCTACTGCGATTGCAGGACAGTAATAGATGAAAAAAGGAAACATGCTAAATCTAATGAATATTTTTTAAACACGTGGTTATCTTAGGAACCCGTGACCGAAAAACATAAGACTCTTTTCCACAAGACCTATCTATCTATACTAAAATCACACATAACTAGGGTCAAAAACCTATTTCTACGAATTAAACTCCATCACATGGACGATGACTAACGATTAAACCACGCTCGCGTAACAAGTACCATGAAATCTGTTGTCGAATTTATATTACGTCCGATTAAAACTTACTGTGTGCGCACATCCAGTACACTTTTCACTGACACACGCCTGATGGAATACGCTTAAGTCCTTGCTTGACGCAAGCATATCCTTGGCATCTTCACTCCAAGAAAACGCCCTTGTTTTAGTAACTTCACTTGCAATGCCCACAACGCTAAGTAAGTTGAAAAGCACTTTTTCGTACAGTTGCCGATTTTGAGCAAAATGAGCTGACGATAAATTTGGTGACATATTCGCTTCCATAAGATAAACATTTAGGTTTTCATCGATAACGAAATCAAAGCGACTCAGCTCAAAAAAGTTTCTGAAACAAACAACATAAACTAAACGTGACAACACTGTAGCAACATAGATTGAAATATAAAAATTAACTAATTTTGTTAAAGTTATTCGAAATAACTGTACTATAAATTCTCCACCATTTTAGTAAATACCATCTAAGCTAAAATTTCTACCGCTTTACTCACCGTCCACGATGTTCATACTTTTGAACGAGGCTCAGAATATTTGATTCGGAAGCATACATCACTTGACGCACGGTATCTTCAATTTGTTCCCAAATAATACGAGGATGTTTACCTAAAATTATCAGGAAAACGGTACGTTATGTTATCATGACTGCATTAAATTCATACAGGCGCATAAGCAGAATACTAGTAACTCGCAAACGAGGGTGAAACATAACGAAAGTGGTTTCCTCAAGTGTTAATTTCGTGTAATCACTTGTAAAACGCTTTGTGTTTTATGTATATACTACACTATCTGTAACCCTGAACCCAATGCAAACCTTAAAACATTGTCGACACTAACCCATTAAAAACTGAATTCACATGAAGTATTCTTGCTAGTCTCTAGATGTGAGAACAAACGTATTCAGCATGCCTAAAAACCTATACACAATGCCTAACAACCATTCTTGATGCCCTGTAGGCAACACGTAGCGAAAATACAAGACATAGTATATTCTGGCAATCGGAATCATTGACCCTAAATAGACGGGAAACACCTGAAAAGGCAAGAAATATTCATGTTGGACTCTAGATAAACAAAGCATCGTAATCAGGGTTTCGAAAGACCTATAGACGGACCATACTTGATGGTCGTCAAAAAATAAATAACTAACAAATGAAAACTCACTACATTTTAAAAATCGGGTTTGTCGATCGTAAAACCCTTGAAAACCCATGAAAAGGTCGTACTCAGAGTGCTTAATAATCTAATAGACACTCGTTTTAAGGTAAAAACACACAACATGCCAAAAGTTGAAAAATCATTATTTCTGGCAATGGGCTACATTCGGGCCTACAGCGGCCCACGCAGTGGTCTTACAAAAAAGTGTAGTCAGCAAAGTTGTGGATGTCGCTGAGCTGATTGTGATCTCGGTTTTTCGGCTTAATAGAACAAGTACAAACTGTATTTCAAACTACAGTTTCTTATAAGGATTTTATATAACCCTCATTTTCACGGGCGCTTTTGAGAAATCGTTTTGCCTGTTCCGTGTAAACAGAAGTCCAAAAATTCAATAAAGTTTAGATTCAACATTTGGCTTAATAAAGAAAAAGACGACATTTTAAGATACATAATGAATTAGAGCAAATCAGCTAACGTTCATATAATTTTTGAGAGCAAAATTTTGCTGAATGTCTACTTTTGTAGACGGTTTGGCACGGTTTTCAAGAACCGAGCCAACTCCAATATCGCGGTTGTCAGAACAAGTTACCAGATATTGAAGTCAAGAGAAGTATTGAAAAATTAACCACTTAGTGTAAGTACGCAGTCCACACAGCACATGATTTTCAATATACTATTAATTTTGTTTATGCAGCTGCTATGGGAACAAAAGTAGCTCATGCTTACAAAAATTCTATCAACATCGACAAAAAGTTAAATGTTATCGAGGTTATCGAATTAACGACGTCCAGAGACGAATTAGTCACTGTAATCACGCAGTCGTTTTTACACACCAAATGGTTTTTAATGCAACACAAGTTTACGTATACAGCTGCTATGATAACAAAAACTCAGCTTGTGCTTAATAAAAATTTCTATTAACACTGGTAAATAGTTAAACTTTATCGTTGACGTAATCGAATTAACCACAATTTTAGAGGAATTAATTTTGCTATCGGTTGGGAAAGTTACATAAATTTTAAAACCGTATTTTTCCTTACTAAACTTCAGTCAACTATGTATTTTGAAATAATGAGCGACAGCCTTCGACAGTTGTGTCAGCAAACAATTCAGTTTTTCCTTTGTTCGTAGCACAATAGCCTTTTCTGCTAATACATCTGATTATTGTTGAATACTATCTTAATTATCTGACTAAAATCTGGACTCTTCGATTCATAGCAGCTCAGCATCTTAAAAATCCAGCGACAATTATACTGAACGGTAAGTTATTCTGGGTAATGAATGAAAAAAATCTCAAAGAAAAGCGCGATACATCATAAATGAAAAAATGGCCGCCATCAAGAATTCTCATTTGTTCGGTATTAGTACACCTGATCAAAAATATTTTAAAGTTTCAACACAAAGATACGTCATATTACACAGTTACACTCATAAATAAAACCAAATTTTTCACGAATCGTTCGCGAATAGCAATTGAACAACTGTTAATTTTTCATGAACTGTTCGCAAAAAATTTGCTGTTATTTCTGAGTGTGCCTGTACCTGCTAGAATGCACGAACAATATCGAAGCAAAGTAATCGCCTACCCAAAAACTCAGTTAAGTAGGTATGAACACCGGTTTTTTCAAATACCATGACAGTAACCTTAAGCTGCAAACACCCTGACTCCACAAAGCAAAAACTATCATCGAAGGTACAAACTAACCAATTTTATCGCGTACGTATGTGTCTAACGAAGTTTTATATCCGGCGTCTGCATCAGTAAAATAACGACTAAGTGACGGTATTTTCCATGTAGGTGTATAATCGTCGCCGACGACATATTTGTCGGTATCCGTTTGATCAAATGGGTGATAGTCTTTGGGACAAAATCTGAAATTTAGACGGGGATAGTACTTATGCCTGCGAACAAATACATATTACTCTTCGATAGTTCCAGTCGCGAACAAAAACACATAACTGCATAAAAACGACCGCAAAAGCATTACCCACAAAAATACAACGTTCGTTTATGTTTAAGTTCGTTTGTAAACAAGCGTTCTAACGTTCGTTTGTGTTTGCATTAGTTCGTGCTTCGCGTCGGTTCTTATGCATTTATTGTTGCACACGACAGTATCTATAAGATAAAAGGGGGTTGTATTTTGCGAACTTATCTCATTACGCTTAGTTATCAGTCCTGTTAGAAAACAGCTTGCTTCCTGTTGACATATTTCGTGGATTTTCGGAGGTAATCGTAATTAGCAAATGATGTTCGAGAAGCAAGTTGTATCTTACATCTGCGTTGTACATTTTACCTATGCGTTTACCCACTTGCTTTCAGTTATATGTTACATTTGTTATGCAATAATTTAGACTGATGGAAAATACTGAGTATCGAGAAAACGTACGTATCACTAGCCAATGTGTTGTACAATAATTATTTAGAACATGTTTGAAGCTCTTGGAATTTAAATTTACGACTAGAGCCACAAAAGCTCAGAAAATGCGTTAAACTGTTCCACTACACCTTATGCAAAATATGATGTTACGTTATAATGAACACTGAGAATCCGATATACACAAATGTTCACATAAATCTTGTATTTCCATAATAGGACCAATGACCATAGCCTATAGTTAAGCTTCAGATTTTAAATAAGTTATAAATATCACCCGTTAAAAAGTCGAATTAGCTACATACTGACTGTCGCTCGAAATAAGTTTTTTTCTAAAAATAGTATTACTAATTAAAATAGTTCCGAATTGTCAAGCAAGCCACTCGCTCGCTTGAAATGAGACGGTAATTTCTAGCGCGTACTGTACCGTTATAATCAGAATTAGCTGTGCAAAAAACATACGAAGTTTCGTTTAATTTCGATTGTTTTCGGTTAAACGAGAATCGATCGTTTTGCCATTAAATTAACAAAGTTCGATAGGGTTAAAATAAAAAAATGGTTTGATAAAAATATAATTTTGGTTTAATTTAACTAATTTTCGTTTAAACGAAGATCAATCGTTTGCGATATCGGTCGATTTCGTTTGCGTTCGATTTTTTTGTGCACTTAATTCCGATTGCAACTGAAGCTACAATGGCTGCTAAAATGTCGATCATTTTGAACAAACATATTTCGAGAGAACATCGAACACAGTAAAACAGATTCTTTCAATCACATCTAACAGTCAAGAACTAATTTGTTTATATCAACAGTTGTTTTACGTTTACTATTTGCATTTTTTCATTTAAACGTGCCATCACGTTTAATTGGTACGATGGAAGACGTTTCGAACAGATTGTCTGTTCCAACAACAACTTCGAGCAAGTCTAGAAAGAACAACTGCAGTAATTTCTGGTAAAGGCTGTACCTCTTTGCTATGGATTTATCAGATTTAAAACATTAACGAAAGACAGAATATGTACTGAAATTTGTTAATGGAAGTAAAACATTGACTGGGTTTAAAATGTCGAACATTTGTTTCCCAGAGTTGTCAGAAGTTTTCGGCTGCCAAATTACCGTTTTCCCCAGGCTTTTTCTGATAAAACTTTTATAACATATTTTTAATGCTCACTATATAAAATGACCCAATTGTTAACAATATAAACCCCTTATTAGCTCTCTACGTACAATTAAATTGAAAATATATCAATATTTATTTCCCCACTCTTTGCCATTTCCAATATTTCACATTTTTACATCAATATGTCGTGTTACTGAGTTTAATTCGAAACTGCAGAAATATATATTATACAGAGTTTAAGTATGAGTCTCAAAATCGTGAATAAGTAAACGCTGTGATAAAGTGGCTTTAGAGCTTAATATAAATAATAAAGTAATACAAAGCCTAATGTAAAGCGGATAGCAACTTACCTAAGAAGAACTTCTTCTGTCATCATGTATACGCGAAGTGGACGAACAGATGTAATAATAACGTACATACCGATGTCAAATTTTCTGAAATTATCATACAGTAAGTCGACTAGCACAAGCCGCCTTAGAAGATAGCTAGTGTTAGTATTAAATTAATGGCACCAGGCAAATCCATATAAAACTATATTTAACATCGTTTGCAGCATGTTTCGATCTAACGTTAATAAGTACTTAACCAGTGGTTACAGCATTATCTTTCGATTACCACGCCAAAAGTGAACTAACAGTAAGCAGTTAGCAATCCAATAAAGATATTAGTAACAAATCGTGACTGTTACAGAATTTACTGCTCGTGTAAATTTTGTTATTACATTGTACACATCAAGATTCCTTAGGGTTTCGCGCAAAAATCATAAAATAACATAAGATAAAATCAAAGCACAAGAAAAAAAACATTATTAAAACATCTTAACAAAATTAATTCAAAATTGGTAAAGCTCTGCAACCGATACAGGCAAACAATCAATTAAACTTGGTAGTATCTGATTGGTCAATTTGCTGAGAACAAGCTGCAAATAAACACGCCCTGCTGAAACGTGCACTGTGACACTTTCAATAACAAATTAGCAGGTAGCTATCGAACCGGTTCAGTTTTGCTGGTAGCTTTGATAAACTCGACTAGTGAATGCAGTGTCCTCCACAACTCACAGCGGTCTGTGGTTCACTGATACAGCTGACGTGTAACGGTCAATTATGCATTGCTATAGCAGCACGCTGTATGCTTATCCAACTAGATTAATTAAGCATGAAATCTTTACCTAAAGTTATTATATAAAACTTATTCTACAGGAAGTATGCGTAAATAGCTGTAGTTTGTTCGCAAAATTGAAAGTTGTTCACGGCAAGCAATTAAAACTACAGTTCAAATGCTAACAAAAATCAAAGGAACTATATACCTTCCGTCAATCAGCAAAGGGTTTGAAATGTATTCTTGAATAAAGGATTCTTTTTCGTCTAGTTTCAAATCATTAACTCTTTGTATGACAATTCCACGATGCTTATTGCTTTTCTGAACCCAGAGTTTTTCAGGATGTAGCGAGGCAAATGCTTTAAATAGAGATTTTTGGTCGGGCAGCTTAAATGCTGGCGGAATACGCGTGATGTTGCTTGTCGCAAGGTTCACTTTGCTTGTATAAAATCCAGAGCCTGGTATGTGATTAACCTAAAACTGTCTGCAATAATGACAGATATCGCCCATAGCATGAAATATCACATATATAACACAAATAAATATTAAAATGCCAAGGCATTTATGAAAATTCAAAGCAGTACGCTAATTACACCGTAATAATGTTGTTATGTAGAGGCAAAGTCCAACAAAACATAATTCAATATGAACAGATGACCAGGAGCATTTCGTGGAATATGAATGAGTCCAGTTTAAAATATTTTATATAAATACCAAGTGATGTGAAAATTCAAAAAACATTCACAATGAACAGGTGAGCAGGAGCATTTAGCGGAATACCACTGAGTCCTATTTAAAATATTTTTATAAAATACCTAGACATATGAAAATTGAAAGCGGCACGCTAAAACTAAACACAAACTTATATTACAACTCTGTGTGGGTCAAAAGTTTTTAACACACGACAGGTTGTTAAATGAAGTTGTGGAAAATATGTAGCTAGCCAATTAATTTCACTGGGTACACAAAATATTTATGGCTACATAATGGTGCTACTGGCTCGCAATTGTGCTACTGTCGATTTATCAAAAAATATAATACAGCCAGATGGCGAATCTACACGCAGACATTATATCTTAGCAATAATTTACAAAAATAATTATTGACTCCTACGTGTCAGTCATTTCGCTGTAGGGTCATTCCACGCTACGACGGCCTTTTGTCCCAGAAAAAATGACTAATAACTTTTTGGCTTCTATCATCTACATTTTTACACCCTATGACCAAAAAATGTCAAGGATTCGGAATTTGAGGTCGTTATAGTAAATTTTTTATCTTTCTGATGCTATGGCTTCCCAAATGATCCCCCCGGCTGCCTAGCAAGATACCATAAAATGACCTCCGGCATACCCCTAAAATACTATCTTTGTGAGCCTATAATATGGCACGAACGGTTAGGTTATTCAAAACCAATCTTGTACTACCACTTTCACGGTGAGGGGTACAAAATGGCACCCCATACCAATCACCAGTGTACATGCCTGGTAACGTGGTCGGGGGGGGTGGGGAAATTCGACTTTTCAAAAAATAATTTTATGTCATAATATGTGGTCGAAATGCAGTGCCACAATGTATTATGAACTAAACGCGCGAAATTTCATAGAAAATGTGTCACATGACCGATTTTTATAAATTTTGGTGGTGGTCGGGGGAGGGGGGGGGGGAGCGGGGATAAAAGCCTGAGATCAACAGGCCAGCCATGAGATAGAGCTCAAGTCGTGTCACCATTTCCTTCCTCGTGGGAAAGAACCGTAACAGACAAATTAATGGAGTTGTACTCAATCCACTACACCAAAAACTAGCAATGGTCGGGGCCGGGAATACTCAAATGTGCTAAAATTTATCTTTTGACCCTGGCGCCGGGGTAAGTAACACGAAGCCCCTGGGTTAACATTTTTTCAAAAGGTACCCAGGGGATAGGCATGATCTATGAACTACTGAAGCTCGCTTGCGAGCCACAATTCGAGTGGTGAGAACAATCCCCCGAAGTCTGTTGTAGAAACCACACACAAACAAAGCCTACACACAGTACGCAGGTGCAGCATTATATAAACCGTGAGTGATGAGTCATAGTTACGCCCGCCTCTTTTGATAGCCAAAGTATGCAGCAGACAAAACATCATACAACGAGTACAAAAACAATGAACTAACAATTTAATAATTCAATAAAACCCTAAATTGACCGTGAAAAGACCGTTAAAGAATTCAAAACGACACTTGAGAAAAATCTCATTTTTCATACCAAGTATGAAGCAAAAGTGTGAAAAACATTTGCCACACAATATTTTTGACACATGCAATGACCAGAAAACCCCATATAAGATACTAAAAGCAACAATAAGCACACATTTAGGTGCATTTCCTACGACTTTTCATCAAATATGAAGTTTGGCGCCAACTATAAGGTTATACACTCCAGATTGGAAGTAGTCGAAAAACTTGTTATATATCATTGGAAAGCCCTGGCGAAGCTACATGGAATAGGCCTATTAGTTTGCGGATACCTCGTTTACTTGAGAAAAGTCGCAAAAACTGATGGGGTGCCCGAAAAATGGGCCAAAATGACGTCATTTTGCCCCATAACTTTTCCCACGGGAAAAATTCAAAAATCGGGCTCCGTCACTACACCTAAATCGGCCATTGCGGTTCGAATGAGCTATCTTACATCAAAATCCGCCCAACCGGTATCGAGATCCAGGTGCGACAGACACACAGACAGGACCTCCTCAACCCCCACCAGAGCCAAAATTAAAAATTATCGTTCCACTCGAATTCAATAACGTTTGTGTGCCGAGCATAAGTACCGAGTAATGACCAAAAAAGAATTTGCTCTGGGGGAGGTAAAAGTGGGGTTCATCCCATATCGGAAGCTCCCACTCTCCAGGATTGGAATAGATTTGAATATTGCGAAACTAAAAATGTAATGTAGACCTGACTAATCCTGCACAAAAAAGAATTAAGGCCTTAATTTCTAACACCGATCCACGGCACTACGCACAAAAAACCGGTCGTAAAATCAGTCATTATGGTTTCGTCAATTTGGGATCAATGTTGATGCTACAAACCAAAATATCCACTCCCACCCACGACCAAAAGGACATCGTTGCGTGAAATGACCCTGTATTTGACACAATAAAGAAAACATCATTTCATCCCTCTAAGAGAAGAATTTCAGGATTGTGACAATCGACAAAATGTAAACAAAATTTTGTTTATTTGAAAAAATGTTCATAAGATACAAATAACGAAAGGCGTGTTCACACGCTCAAACTTTTTGCTCAAATTTTGATCAAAATTTGACGGTAATTTTTAACGAAAAATTGCGATATTTCGAAATTTGACAACAAAATTTTAGCTCAAACTTTTTCAAGTAATGAATCTTGTCGGTGATTGGCTACAGGAA
>JASANE010017673.1:0-57145 GCA_030248225.1 Trileptium ribeirensis
CTAACAAAAGCAATTCATTTCTACTCGCCGTTAGGTGCATTATTTCCAAATTCAGTGACTTTTTAACCAAAAGAGTAACTTTTTGCAGAACTATTCCTTAGTCTCAATCAAAATTATCTAAAATTCGGTTCGAATTCAACACACTCGCAAGAAAATAATTCTATTTCAAGGAGAAAGTATGACCGAATCATGTTTCATATATATAATAAATTAATCATTATCGGGATCAAAGTGAAGCAGAATCATTGTTGGAGACCAGTGACGCCATCCGCCGGCCAAACTGAAATGAAACATACTCTCAACATGTGGAATTGTGAAAGTCGGAATCATTAGCAATTGAATTTTCCGTTTAATTAATTCATCAAAATTGTAGATGCGAAGAAATGTATTGAGCAGGAAGGGAATAGAAAAAATTATACGGAGCATCGGCAACCTAATAACTCCTGAAAATTATTTCGAAGTTAAAAAAATTGAAAAAAATCGAATAATAAAATAAATAAAAATAGAAAATTGAAATTTTCTTGTCATTTATCAGGTTTTTGGCGATTTTATAACTAGGGACCTCATAAAATCAAGGTTTTTTCAGGTCGTAGACACCCCGCATACAATTACCAAAGTGTGCAAAATATTCAAATAAAGAAACAACACAGAAAGAATTGTGCAAATATACGTAACCAGTCAGAGCACGTAAAGTGGTTAGCAGTTAAAGCACACAATGTAACTATCAACGTTTTGCAGTTTAATATAACATATCTTACTTCAGAAACAGGGGTTAAATTAAACGGACATATTTTTACGTAGATTTCGATGTGTAACTTACACTGGAGCCACTAGTGGAATATTATATTTTGCGATGTTCGCAGAATTCTGATCGTCGCCACTACCCGTAGGACTAACTGAGTTGATCGTATCATCCAACTGCATTAACGATGTTTGTTTAGGATTGTGTTGATGTTGCTGGTCCAACGGAGCTGAGTTCAGCATTACATCATGATGGGAGCCGCGAACTTGGGGCAATTTTTGACCTTGGTGTAACTGAAGAAGCTGACTGGTGCTGTCAGTATCGCCGCCGAGCAAAGAACTAAATCATATTTACAAGCTAACAAAAATAATAAATAATATAATTGAGTTTCAAAATCATGAACATTATATTAATTTAAAGGTCACATAGGTAGGTTTTTAACGGCAATGTCAACTACATATATCCGAGGTGCCGAAACTCTTCCAAAACCCCTGGATCTCAGTGGTGCAGAGAGGAACTAATTCGGGATCAATCATGCTCCAAGCTCAATTCAGAAATTTTGGTTAATTTATACCTACCACATAAGATTAATAAGGTATTAGAGGTGTGTTAGTGTAATAAAACCGAGCTTTCCTGAGATTTTAAGATGAAATGCAATTTAACATTGGTCGAAGCAAAGAAATCGAGGTACACGAGGCCAAAGTTAAAAAATTCAGTAACTGTTGCAGAAAGACAAAAATACATCAGCAGTACACTGGGCAACGTTACAGGACAGTTTCAGGGTTTCACAACTTCGGGACTATTTATTTGTTCCACCATTGAGCAAATCAAAAAAATTCAGAAATTTACACATCTGGGCGTGGCTGCTCCAAATAGGGCGGGGCTGGTAGTTCGACCTCCCGCCAGGTTCAAGCTTTCAATAAAGATTACGCTGTAAGCCCCTGCCTATTTTATAATTTATTGTTTTCAAGAAACTGCAACATACCACTGTGGTGCCGGCATGTGCAATCCAGGTTTAAGCCATTCAAAAGAACCTACTTTGCGGATTATATATATACGTAGTCTTATAAGCCCATTATTTACTAAAAAACAAGAACTGATTTAAAACCTTTAAAAATATTTTTAGCTTCTTACGCAGCCAGTGAAGCGAGCAAGCATTTATTTGTATGTGCAATCGTTTTTACTAATAAATTTTACTGCGACAGTCCGTCTGGTAACTTTTTTCTAAATATCTCAGGAACGAATGATATTCCCATAGGATCTTTTAAATATCGTAGCCTATAGTCTGGCCTGTGACCCATCCACGACAAATATGCGTTAAATCCTTCCGACCCAACCAAGGGATATAGTAGTATGGTAGACCCAGCTTAAAAAGGATACCGCTCCATTTTCATGACCTAGAGAAAATGAATTCATTCAATTATACCTCAGAGCACAGGCTCAATATCAAAAAATGTTCGTGTTCAAGGTCACAATAACCAGAGCTGTGTTGACATACACTTTTGGCAGACTCGCGGATATGAAGACATGGACGTAAAATGAAGTCCCTAAACGACCCATTTTAATCCTTTATATATCACATTTTTAACACGTTAACAGTCGTTAACAAGTATTATGATCACTATAAAGGTTTTCGACGTTGCTGGATACTATGAACTGATTGTCTTGAATGTATACGTGACCAATATGCCGTTTTTGGAGTGGTACCCCCTCCCTAGAACCAAGCTTGTTTCTGTGATTTTCAATTTGATGAGATAATTAGTTGCGTGTGTGAGTATACAGGTTTTCAAGGCTGTAGAAAACGATGGAGTGATCCTTAAAACGTATCTGTGTTCAATATTGCCGTTTTGGAATGGTACCCTTATCCTCCGGAAACCACTTCTTGACCGATGCATGATTTTATGGTTTTGAAGTTAATTATTACATTTGTTGTATCTGTGTTTATGAAGACTTTCCAGGATGCCGAAAATGATAATGTGATTTATTTGAATGTATGTGTGTCTGATGTATATACCCTTTTTGAATGGTGCTTTATCCCCTGGGACACCCAAAACCTGTATGATATGTAATGCTATAATTTCATGCATCTGTGATTATAAAGGTTTTCGAAATCGTTGAAAACGATGGAATGCTTCGTTTGGGCGTATATGTGATCGATGTACCATATTTGGGATGGCACTGCATACTACAGAACCCCCAACACTTCAGCCATGAATGATTTTGTTCTTATCAATCGAATACCACAAATTTTGCATCCGTGCTTAGAGAAGTTTTTCTAGGATGCTATGTTTTTGTGTTTCGCAGTTTTCGATATCGGGTGCATCGTGTCCCGGTCCGATAATTAAATTTTCAGGAGGAACGTTCACCCGATTATAGTGCGAAGTTACACGGAAAAAGGACTGGTAATTTATGAAGAAACTCAAATTTATAGGTTAACCCCAGCTTCCGAGGAGTTAGACTGAGAATCTCGGTCGAAACCAAGAACACCAAGTAATTTAGGGATACGAATCGAACGTGATTTAGTAGGTAAATTGGGACGGTTGTACAAACCCTGTTTCCTTAGGTAGGAATCATACACAACACACCTGAAATTTTAGTAATAAATATTGTGCTAAGAAAATCTGAAAAGTTAGAAAACTCGGTCCCATCCTCAATTTACCGGGACCCATAAGCCATTTGTAGGATCTTTAACCCGGCCAATCTTGATTCATTCTGACCCATTATCATAGACGCTAACAAAGTTTGTTTCGATCGTTATTTAGGTTGCAAAATGAGCACCAATTCAAGCCAAAAGTTCGCCTCAGTAGAACCACATTTGGAAACTAATTTGATATGAATTTGAAATCAAGAGTAACTTGTTGTACCCTGTTATTAGCGGAAAATTTGTCCTGTACCCGCGGTTACCGTTCGTGTGTATATATGCGAGGAGGAAAAGTAATATCGTACCGTTGTCGCACTGGAAACATTTAGGAGTCGTACTGATGATTACCTCACAAACTTACCTTTGTATCGATATGCACCATTACTTTTTGTTATAATTTGTTATGTGTGAATGAAACCGCTGTTGTACCTTATTTATGAAAATCCACGTATCATGTAATCATGTACAATAGCCATGATTAGGACGGGCAAGATCAAGACCCTCTCGCCCGCTGTTGTCGTATCAGCTATCCATTGTTTGTAGCCCTTATTTTACCGCCTTTCGCTTACCTGAACTTATTGTTTCGTCGGAGTACCCCTAATAGCAATCGTAGTGCCGAGCGAGTAGTTAGTTGAATGGCGCCTCTCAATAACTAACCGATTTATGACTCGTGTTACTCACATGTGTTTGCTTTTAACCCCTGGCCCACATTTAATGCGTAAGGTGAGCGCAGGTATCATTAGAAAAGACTTAGCAGTTTACGCCATGATTTGAATCAGCTGTGAATGTCCCATGAAAAGGGCGATGACTCCGCACGTACCCAATTGGTTGCCCTTCTCATGCTCCCGATAACGTAGCATACCAGCGACATTGTACCTATTGTATTATCCCGTACAATATGTTCTTGTCCGTATATGATTTTGACTCCTAAATCAAGCCCAAGTAGTCCATGCGTTATGTTGACCCTAGCAGCGTTACGTATCAAGAGGCGTTTGAAATGCGTCACCCCTATCGACGACCCATGTTCAGGTTTGACACACGCATAGAAGAAGCAAACCTTAGCGTGACTCGCCGATTTCGATATTTGTGTTATTAGTGAGTACGACTCGTGCGACATAGAAAATTTATAAGGAAAGAACAAAATTTTCCCTCAACGCCCAAAATGAAAAATCTCGCGAATCCGACGTTAAACGTCTAGGGATTTGTCGAACCCTAGCGCGGGCCACTGGCTAAACCAATTAACCGTTCAGGGAAGTAGGAAAAACAATTAACAGAAAAATTTTAACACACTTCCAGGTAGAACGATGATAGAGAATAGTGGTATGGTCTCTTTGGCCTGAGAGCAGGTGACGGAGCCAACCTCCCTAGGGACCTCAAAGGTAGTACCGCTTAGTCTACGTGTGCAACCCGTCCGGTAGGATCAAAACACATCCTGTGAAGCGCTCCTGCGGCTTGCTAAGCTCTATAGTCTCCTGGGACTGACCCGAATTTAGAAATTTGAACCCATTAGGTCCGCCCTCGAGGTTACGATAGCCGGGGTCGTATGGACTTTGCGTTTTTGAAGTGCGTAATGGAGCAGCGTCACGTCGATTTGATACGTATATATCTGGGACCGATGTATATACTGTGTTTGAAACGGCACTATATCGCTTAGGAAAGCTCATCTGAGCCATGCATAACCGTGATTTTCCAGCTGTTATAATTGGTTGCATCTGTGTTTATAAACGTTTTCAGTGATGCTGAAAGCGATGGATTGATTTATTCTAACGTATCTCAGACCCATGTACCGTTTTTGGATTAATACTGAATCTGCTAGGACCCCTTGCGTCATCCATGAGTGGTTTTGGTGGTTTTCAATCTAATGGCATAACTTGTTGCATCTGTGATTATAACGGTTTTTGACGATGCTGAAAACAATGACATGATTTGTTTAAGTTTTTCTGTGACTACAAAGGTCGCTCGCGCATAATGGTACCGCTCGCTGTTCGCCCCTGAGTTCACCTAAATTCTAGTTAACTTTAGCTAAAACCTCCTAAAACTTGTCGGTCTTGATAAAAAGAATATTATATCAGTAGTATCTATTTCTTTGATGAAAGCAAAGTTATAACTTAAAATGTTGCACTGTTAACCGCTATCTGAGGCGACTTCACTAGCTACCCTCACACTGTTTCAGTTATATATGCCTGTTGCAGTTGAATTTCAGTGTTAGCTGCTTTAATGCTGTTTAAAATAATCTTGCATGTCGCATTATAGGAATTAAAAGTGACAGCACTAGATCTGGAAGCCTCTCCATGTTCGTAATATGTTTCTCTATGTCTGTCCCCTACACACCCCAATATCACATTCTCAAGTACGCCCAAAACATTAATGCGTCTAAATTTGTTTTTATATATGTTAAATGTTTTTAAACCCTAGCAACTCACAAAAAGAACGAATATGCCTACTATGCGCTCAGGACCATTTTGTCGTTCAAATTCAGCTCCATACGCAATTTTACAGTCTCACGATAACAATTATACACCGTCACTTCTTTAATAGCAACGCTACGATCGTTCTAGTAATATAATCAAAATCGTACAGCTGTTTATTTTTGTAATGACCAAAAAGACGAAAACATTTAAAAGTTTCAAATCACAAATGTTCAGAATTTGAAATATCGATTATTACGCTGTGGGCCGCAACATTTACCAATTAATGCACGTCATGTGGGTTTGTTTTTTGGTCCACGAGCGGGTCAGCCAAATCAGACCCAAATATTTTCTAATCAGACCCAAGCCTGACCAAGTAAGGTTTTGTCGTAAGTTATGATTTATATCCTACGCTAAATGAGGAAATCCGATGGCTCTGTTTCAGATAATTACTATTTATTTTAAGTATTATTACCATTTCTAACGCTAAAGCATTGGTTTATAGCCTGAAAAAATTTGTACAGCCGCTAAACGTACCTGAAAATATGTGGTATGAGCAATATATATGAACAAAATGTGGTTTCCCTCAACTTTTATCAATGACTCTACATCTATGTCTTCTATTTACCAAATGTCAATACAGTAGCGTAACAAATACAAAATATTTTCAACATTTCCGTCAATGGAGTAACCAAAATACCGCCAATATAAACTCTGAAATTGCTTTAGTCGGTCACGAATTTTGAACATATATATTATATACAACATATGCTGATATGCTGTTTAATAGCCATAAAATTTGTGCGACTGTTAAAATTACCTCAAAATATGTAAAATATATGCCAAATTCTTTCGCCCTCTGCTTCTCGGAAGGCTGTGGACAGGTAAGGTAGCTGATATACTAGAAGTGTGATAAATATACTCCGTGTCAACAACACAAAGATCACAAAACAAACTAAGGTACATCACGTAGTAACAATAACCAAACTTTCTACATTATAAAGATGCTATATATACAAATGATGTATAAAGCAGGGAGTAACCGGAATTCCGGTTCCGGTTCCGGCGAAAATCGTGTTCCGGTTCCGGTTCCGGCAAAGGGCAAAAACCATACCGGAACCGGAATTCCGGTTTAAAATTTTTGTTTGAAATTTTCCACGTTTTTTTCTTCATCGTGTAATCCAAACATATGTAACATATATTATATATACAATGATCAAGCTATACAACCAAGCAAAAGAAAAGATTAACTAACCAATTTGCCGTGTGAAACGTAAGTAAGGCACATAATTAGAGCAGCAATTTTTCATAATAACCTGCAGGAGTTTGTTAAATCAAAGCCAGGTCGATGCTTGTAGCATCTATTTTACACATCCAGAAGTTTGTGGGATACGTTTGAATTAAACCGGTCCAACTCGGTAACAGAGCATGGCTTACGCAGAAGTACTTAGGGTAAGTTTCCTACAGAAGAACATGTAACAAACGTGTGTGTATTAAAGGGAGGCAACTGGAGACAGAGCGAAAGTATGTATTCTACGGTCCAAGCTTTGTAAGCACATTCGATTTGACGCAGTATAACGCAATGGTGTATAGTGGAAGACATTTTTTGCTCTGAATGTCCAAAAACCGACATATTTGATCGATAAATAAACATTATTAGCTTCCTCAGTCTCTTTCAGTTTCAGAAAGGCAACAATACCATCGCAATACATTAAGTTTAATGTAAAAGTTATTTCTAATGCATTTTAAATCTACTATATCTTCATTTCTTCCATCATCTGTTTTACTATATATAAATTTCGAAGACCAGGTTCCGGTTCCGGTTTAAATGGACGGTTCCGGTTGCTGGTTCCGGTTATTCCCTGGTATAAAGAAATTATAAGTATATATAAATACTGAAACGAAGCAAACAGAATGAACAATAATTATTTATTACACATACGCAGTTTCATTATCGATCACTGTGCCACACCCCGTCGCGCTTAGAAGCGGACAATCATTCAGATAATCGATTATATCAATCTTTCCGTCAACCAGAGCTTCAAATTCGCCATCACATTCTAAAAAGTTTAATAAATGGGAAGTAAGCTAAAATAGCAATTCGCTTGCAAGGCACTCTATATCACACATAAGTGTCAATGTAACAAATACAAAAATATTGTCACATTGCCGTCAATGAAGTAACCAAGATACCGGCAATAGAAACTCTGAAATTGCTATATTCGGACACAAAAATTTTGAACATAACGAACCTCTTTAAAAGTTCCAAAAAATAATATACATATATATATGATACAGTAAGACCATCACTACGATCATTCTCAGAACATTTCAGCATCACATAAACCAATAAGTTTTAAATAATTAAGCACGCAGAAACTCTCTAAATGTATCAATTATATACACAATCTATTTTTATTTCTTCCTGGTCCACATGAGAGATCATTACGCGTATATGTATATAATCCATTGAACATAATTTCGCTCAAAATTATGAAAAAATGGAGTAAATTTTGTCTCAGCACACATATTGTCATTTGAAATCCAACATTTCTAGATTTTTATATTGGCAATAACTTACTGCACAGTAAAAGCTTCGAGAAACGCTGATTTATATAACGCGTATTACAACACACAGCTACTCATGACTACAAAACGATTTTGCTGTTATTTTCGACCGCATGAAGTAAAAGCCTCGGAACCCACCCCAAGTCGTAAACCAAAAATAATAGGAAGCCACGTACGATCACGTTATGTACAAGCTGACATTGTTTAACCAACAACAAATAAAATTAAATCTGACCTTCTGCCATTGAGCTGCTATTTTTCGGATGCGATTGTGTTGGATTAGCCATTTGGAATCAGATGTACAACATTGTAATACATTTTACTACAGTAGAAATATTCCAGCTAAAAGTATTATTAACAAGATATTAGTAACCTGGGCGGCGACAGGAAATGTCGTATGTATGACTACTCTGTGATCCCTACTATTTCTAAATAAGCAGCTGAGCTTCTTAAGCTGCTTCGAAATCCCGGAATAATAGCTTAGTCGAAATACATGAAGATCAACGATACGGCCATTTTCAAGCCACACAATATATGACCTTTTATAGGTCTTGCAGCAATCGCGAAAAAAACGAGGGGGCCTTGGAAACAAATGACACCTTTCGAGAAAGAAACATGTAATTCCGAGCGTAATGTTTTGTAATGTAGGTTCTCTTTCGTTCGCCGTATACGATACATTTCACTCATTTAAATGCAATTATTTTCATCATACCTCAACGCTCCCAAAAATTTATAGACCGAGACTAGTCCTCTACAGCTGGCGTGTGAATTAGCAAAAATTCTGCCAGCGGATTAAATAAGGGTACCTCGTTATAATTTCCGAAACAGTTTTTTAATGCGATATGTTAGAATAGCTAATAAACTGATATGGAAACGCCACTAAAACCTTCCAAGTTAAGATTACAACCATGTCAGTAATTTATAAGTTTTCGCTCCACGGTAGAATAAATTTAGAAAAGGATCTATTTTTGCATTTACCTAAAATGTCTACAACCGCCCACTTTTCAAATTCTATGTTCGCTCCACGCACTCGGAAAGACCCCTCATATTCAACTAAACAATGGTTTACTAATGTCCTTCAGTTTACGCTTCCAAAAATGGTAAAAATATTCTTAAGGGTTCTTTGCTAAAGTGGATCGATCATACGGGGACCAGTGTTTCACAGGCCATATTTCCATACATGAAACCGCATCGAAAAACGCAGACCACCATCAGCTTTACTGAACAAAACTTTTTGTGGGACGACTCCCTGGCCCCTATGGTCACTAATACTGTTCGTCGAACCTTTGGCTGAGATACCAGTTTTTTCGAATTTCGGCATGTTATTACGTGTATTAGATTATAACACGAATTTGCCAAGTTAACAAGGACGCTGATTACAATGGTTTCGCTATCTATAGCCCTACTTGAATATATTTTAATTCTGAGTAAGTGAGTGAAACGAGCGAAGCAAACAATTCCTCCTAGCCATGACAGCGATGTAACTTGACAGTGTACGTTATTGGTTGTTAGGGTGACATGCATAACTTAAATTTCGTTGGGCAGATTAATTCGCGGATAGCCCATTTCAAATCTTGAAATTTCTATCTGCCCCTTTAGTTAAGCGCGAATCGTCCATTTAAAACGGATCCGGAACCTAATCGTCGAAACAAACTTATATATAATAAAGCAGATGAAGGGCGAATTGAAGGCACTTTGGATTTAAAATGTATTTTTAAAAATTTACATTAAACGTAATGTATTGCGAAGACATTATTGCCTCTATGCGACTTTGAAGAGACTGAGGAAGCTAAAATATATATACATATCGATCAAGATGTCTGTTATTTTGTCTGGTTGTGTAGCAGCTCGATCATTATGTATATATTACATAAGTTTGGATAACAGGTGGAGCAAAATGTGTAATGCATGAGTAAACTTAAGATGCGCACCCAACTATCCTCTTTTGACACCATACACAAAACGTTGCTAGAGAACAATAGCCGTATCCGATTTTGACATTTTTCTGTTCCAGAACGCCATTAGCGAATGCAATTCATTAGCGAATGAATTTTGGCCCCTGTACTTTAACACCAATGTGTTCGCGAACATTTTCTAACTATATATTATGTATGAAATTTGAAACGGAGTAATTTTTATTCTTTAATGCAAAACTGAAATTTGTATTCAGTGAACAACTGAATGGCAATTGCTTTTGACAAACGAGGATGTCAAGAGGCGCAGCTTAGATTTACTTATGCATAAAATAGTAAACAATATTTTAAACCGGAATTCCGTTCCTGGTATGGTTGTTACCGTTTGCCGGAACCGCAACCAGAATTCCGTCTACTCCCTGATATGTACTTATGTTATATGTATCCGGGAGTGACCGGAATTACGGTTCTATCGAAAATCCTGTTCCGGTTCTGGCAAAAACCATGCCGGAACAGGAATTCCGGTTTAAAAATTTTGCTAATTTTCTACAATGCGATGCTAAATCGCAAAACAGTGAGCGCGAACAGCGTGCCGCGTTGCTGCATCGCAAATCGTGTACGCGTACGTAAGAAAAATTCATGATTAGGTCGCTTTCATCGCTATTACGATCATGAACTGACTTGAAAAAAGAACAACCCGGGTGTACGCAACTAAACTGGACTCACACATTGGACACACAATTTCAGTAGGGATTTTTCATCTTGACCCTGCAGGAGCTTAACAAAACAATGTCAGGTGGATGCTCGTAGCAGCTCTTTTACCCACTCATAGAGCTGAGGTGTACATTAGAATTGAACCGGTCCAACTTTATATACATAACGGAGCGTGGAATGTTTAGAACTACCTATTAGCTTAGCTAACATAAATTCATAAATTGCATCAAGCACGAGTTAGTGGGTTTGTATATAAATATTGTAAATCATTCTACTTTGGAGTATTAATTTAAGAGTAACATATCTGCAACGGAGCCACCAGCTGAGTTCTTATTACTGAACAGTATTTATTGAAAATGTGTGAGCAGTATCACAGTTTGCCTCATAGCATTGTGATCAGAAAGTCATCATAGTCTAGTTGGCCTTAACGTTAACCTAAATAATGTATCTACCACTGATGAGAAATTATAGTATACTTCTTATATTTTCTGTTAGAACTATATAAATCAATAATTTCAAGTTTCCCACGGAGTAACATGTAATAAACGCATGTCAAATGCGATTGGAGACAGAGAAATTGTCTTGTCTACGCTCCCTGCGTAACAAACACACTCAGTGTAACGCATGGAAGCATGTTTTTGTTCTGACGGAGCAAAAAACCCACATCTTGATCAATAAACATTATTAGCTTTCCCAACGTCTTCAAACTTCAAAGCGACAATAATGTCACCAGAAATGAAGTTTATTGTAAAATTTATTTTTAATACAATTTAAATCCACAATACCTTTATTTCTTCTTTCTTCTGTTTTGCTGTATATAAGTTTCGAAAACCAGGTTCCGGTTCAAATGGACAGGTCAGGGTGCTGGTTCCGGGTCCGGTATATTTCGGTTCCGGTTCAAATGGACAGGTCAGGGTGCTGGTTCCGGGTCCGGTATATTTCGGTTCCGGTTCAAATGGATGGTCAGGGTGCTGGTTCCGGCCCGGTAAATTTCGTTTCCGGTTATATATTAGTATCATATATATCGGAGAGGAACCGGAATTCCGGTTCCAGCGAAAATCGTGTTCCGTTTGCGGTTCCGGCAAAGGGCAAAAATCATACCGGAACCGGAATTCCGGTTAAAAAATTTTGTTTGAAAGTTTCCACATTTTTCCTTCATCTGTGGTCTAAGCATATGTAATATATGAATACAATGATAAAGTTCCAATACAACAAAGCAAAAGAAAATATTAACTTAGCAATTTGCCGTGGGAAACGTAAGTAAGGCGCATAATTTCAGTAGTAATTTTTCATTTTAACCTGCAGAAGTTTGTTAATAAAACAAAGCCAGGTCGATGCTTGTAGCAGCTATTTTGCACATTCAGAAGTCTGTGGGTATGTTCGAATTAAACCGGTCCAACTCGGTAACAGAATATGGATTACGTAGAAGTACTTAGTGTAAGCTTGGCTAACGTAAATTGCGTCCAGCACCAGCCACTGCGTTTGTAAACGTCTTTTAGATCAGTCTACATTGAAGTAAAGTAACATCAGCAAAGCAGCCAGAAAATGCGTTCTTGGCAAAGCACTGTTTTTATTTAAACTGTGCGAGCAGTATCACAGTTTGTCTCATTTACAGCATTCTGATTAGAAAGTTATCGTTATCATCTACCTGACGGGCATTGGCTGCCCAACCCTAGCCTAAACAGTGTCTTTATCACTGATCAGAAAGTTACATTCTATTATTTCTCTTAGAACCATATAAACCCATAATTTCAGGTTTCCTACAGAAAAACATGTAACAAACATATGTGTAGTGAAGGGAGGCGACTGAAGACAGAGCAAAGGTGTTTATTGTACGCTCCATGCGTTGTAAGCACATCTATACCCAAGTGTGTACAGTGGAAAGAATTATTTGCTCTGGATGTCCAAAAACCGACATATTGATCGATAAATAAATATTATTAGGTTCCTCAGTCTCCTTAAAAGTTCCGAAAGGCAATAATGTCATCGTAATGCATTAAGTTTAATGTAAACGTTATTTTTAATACATTTTAAATCCACTGTACCTTCATTTCTTTTTTCATCTGTTTTACCATATATAAGTTTCGAAGACGAGGTTCCGGTTCCGGTTTAAATGGATGGTTCCGATAAATTTCAGTTCGCTTATTCCCTGATATATATGTGTGTGTACAGCTTTTACATTAAACTTAATGTATTGCAATAGAATTATTGATGCTCTGGAAGTTTGGAGATGCTAAGGAAGCAAACAATGTTTATTTATCGATCAATATTTGGTTTTTTGACCCCCAGAGCAAACAAATGCCTTCCAGTACACAGCTTGCGTAAATGGCGTCAAACTGAATGTGTTTATAACTAAACATGCCTGCATGAAGAGTGGACTAAACACTTTCGCTATGTCGCAAATTGCATACCTTTACCGTTTGTTACATGTCATTCTGTAGGCAATTTTAAATTATTGGTATATATATTTGGTTCTAAAAGAAAATAAAACAAGGTATACTATAATTTTCTGATCAGTGGACAGAGACATTGTTTAGGCTACCATTGGACAACCAGTGCCCATCAGCTAGATGATAATGATGATAACTTTCTGATCAGAATGCTATAAATGAGGCAAACTGTTATACAGCTCGCAAAGTTTCAATAACTACAGTTCATTGCCAAGAACATAGTTTCTGGCTGCGTTGCGGACATGTTACTTTACTTCAATGTAGACTGACTTACAAAGTTTACAAGCGCACTGACTGGTGGTTGACGCAATTTATGTTAGCCATGCTTACAGCTAGGTACTTCTAAATAATCCATACTATGTTACCAAGTTGGACCGGTTTACTCCTAACATACCCCGCAGACATCTGAATGCGTAAAAAAGCTGCTACAAGCATCAAGGTGGTTTTGTTTTGTTAACAAATTCTTGTAGGGTTAAGATGAAAAATTGGCACTGAAATTACGTGTCCTACTTACGCTTCTCATGGCAATTTTCTCATTTAATCTTTTCTTTTGTTTGGTTGTATTGGAACTTGATCACTGCGTGTATATTTCATATATATATATATGTCTGGACAACAGATGAAGCAAAAGTACGAAAACTTCAAACAATATTTTAAACCGTAATTCCAGTTCTGGTATGGTTTTTGCATTTTGCCGGAACCGCAACCGGAACACGATTTTCGGCGGAACCGGAATTCCGGTTACTCCCGGTCATGTACATGATGTGTTACGATATAGACTTTGGGTCAAAACGAGTTCTAAAATGGGCTCGTGAGGCTCAAAATAAACAAAAATTTCTATGCAACAGCTAAAGCTATATAAGAATTTTAGTCTCATTTTGTAAAGCAGTTCATCATCTACGTAGCTGCAGATGGTGTGATGCTATTGTCATTGAAACGGAGCGAGCGAAGCAAGCGGAGTTTTCACTGAGGGCGCTAGGAGAACACCCTTAAAATTCCTTTTTCTCTCTCGCTGGCATTTATAATACATTTTCGGATGGACGGATTTCTACAAATTTTTTGTTCGATAGTAAAAACCATAACGATGTGTCCTTTCATTGAACCAGAACAGCTCCGAGCTCATCTTCCGAGTCAAAATGATAAAAAATATGTTTTTAAGGGATCTTTCCCAAATCTATCCGTACGGGTATCTGTGTTCCACACCTCATGTCTCACGACACAGGCTTTGTATAAAAAATGGAAATCACTACAGAAGCGGCTCATCTACATCGACAACTGACCACGACTTTTAATGAGATCATCCATGAACCTTTGCGTGCCGGAATATTATTCGTGTACACTTAGAAATAAAAATTTTTTAAACACACTCGTGCCGTTATCCTAATAATCTCGCTCTAATTCCGACTCCATATGGCAAACTCGTGCCAAATTTCTTGTACGTATTATATTATAGTATGTTATCTTATACAAGTAGGCATAATTCTTTAAGCCAACGCCATCTGTGTTCTTGTTTTGCAATACCAGTGCTTTTCCTATACAACGTCACTATTTTGATATAACTCGCGACAGCAGGTACTTATGGCTTCTCTTTTAAATGCTACGTGATCTTAGTTCACCGTGCAACATCCACTTTCTTTCCAAGTTACGCCGGCACCGGGTCTTTAAAGCATGAAGCTATAAACCAAATCGGAAAAACTCGCGACTTCTTTTCGAGACCGTCCCTAAACCCAATAATTCGTTGAAACTCTACACGCTATTCCTTGTGTGTGTATAACAGAAAGACATGAAAATAAGATTTGGGGTGGTTTTGGGCCTATAATCCCCTACTTAGCTTAGGGAACCCCTACACTATAATTAAAAACCAGTGGTAGGCCTTGCTGAAAGATGAGAAGTCGAGCATCTCTATCACTACTGTGATGTGGCGTAGAGATCGCTCAGTCGGTAGTGGGCCTATTTGCGGATACAAAAGCAGGAGTTCATATGTGTGAGTTTATCGGCCTTCTCCGCGGCACGTTTCTTACCAAAACGTAACCAACATCTCCAATGGTGGCCAAAGGGGAAGGGGTGCAAATACAGAGCGAGCTCGAGAGTTACCCAAAAATATAAGTAGGATCAAGACTAGGGAAAAGAAGCCACCAAAGGGGATGGACCGGTCTACCAGCGGTCGGAGATACCCTTTATCACTGGATGAGAGTTGCGCGAGTTCCACGTGGTAGATATGTCATTGTCCCGGGCAGGGATATCGAGTTTAGGTCAATGTCAGGTGCTCGATTGTGAACTAAGTTGAGTAGGCCGTGTGAACGTATATAAACTAAAGTAAACGGCGGTTTAACCAATTCGAGTTGATTACCAATTACGTCTTACAAACTAAGCAGACTTAGACCATTGGTTGTATTGAAAAGTAAATTGCCCTGGAATAAAAATTGGGAGTTTAGTTATGGACTAGATTTGTGCACTCGGCACCCTCTTAGCCGTAACATCTTCAAAATTAAGCTAATGCTAAATTGAATTTCGGTTAGCGGGATCGCGTAGCCGTGCTAATATTGACTGTACCCTGGTGAGTTCGAAGAACGTGCCGTGGGTAATGAATTTATGATAGAAAAGCCTGAATGGAACTAATGAATTTCGAAATTAAACATGAGAATTTTAGCTACGTCGGTGAGTGAGTTCGAGTAATCGTGCTCTTAACCAGCTGTACCACGTCGAATTCGTATAACGAGCCGTGGTATATATATATGTAGTAATTTTGGGGACACTAGATTATGGCTATAAATGAAAGCTTTGTGTAAAGTTTGAATTGCGAAAACGAATAAATTTAAAACGTGGTTAAAAGGGGGTTGCGAAAGGGTTTTAAAATTTGGGAAGGAAAGCGGAAAAAATAGAGTTACAATGTCACGAATTAAACTAAGGGTTTTGAGAATAGCCTTTTCCTAAGCTACCGTGAGCCCGCGTAAGCAGGTCTGCCGCATCTCAATAATGTATTTTAAGATTTCTCCTACAATTTGAACTGATGGTACCGCGCCCGCGTAGGCTGGTACACAATTTAGCTTACAGTCCACCAGAACGTGCCCTTGGGTGCGAGTTCTGGATTTAATTTAAAAAAACTCATGAAAATTGCTACTACAATGGAGAGTTCGTGTAACGGTCCTGCAGCATGTAGTGAATGGAATTTGAATAAATTTTAGCATAAATTTTGAAAAGCAAAGTTGAAAAATTTGAACTGAGAAATTTTATCAAGGGTGGTCAGACAAGAGTAGGATTGAACTATATTAGTTCTGAAGGCATCCAAGCTCTGTCTCAGCTCGACAAGCGGCCAGAGTTGAGACACGGACTGGAGCTATGAGGGACTCTCCGTAGGACTTATAGCCTGTTTTGGTACATGTTGAAATTTCCTTTCGCATAAATAGCTATTCCATACATAAAACAAAACCTGGGTTTTACCTTTGAAGATCGTAATACTAGTGTAGAAAAATTGCACCAGAGCTCTAAAGCTAAAATTATATACAAGGTGTCTAAAAATAAATAAAGATAAATACGCTAGGGACACACGTCCAGCGATTCGTTAAATAAGAGCCTTCCATAACCGTTAAGCCCGTGATACCATTTAAGTTCTAGCAGCGCAAGCGTTATAAAGATACTATGGCTCTACTACATTGGGTCGTTAACAAAAACTAACGCGTATGCTAGTGGCCAGCACCATTGAGTCATCCCTAAGTAACCTCCAGTAAACTAAAAACAAATTCAAAAAATAAAACCATCAGCTCACGCGGGTTTGATAACATGTACAGCCGTACCGTAAGAATTTTATTACCCGAGTGAATTGAAAAGTTTGAAGATTATATAGTAATACGGTTAACGAACAAGAGGTTATATAAGAAAACTTAACAAAATCCTAGCATTATGCACCAGGTATAATAACAATAACAAGTTTCCCACATGTTGGGAACACAGTGATAACCGATAGTTCCGCACAGCGTAACCAACCTTCCGGTAACAATTTTTATAACTTTTTGAATTTTAAATCATTTTTGGGACAATAGAGTGCGATCATGCATTATAGGATACATGTGCCTTAAATCGTACTACCTGAAGCGTTCGTGTGGTTCGTGGCCCTGAAAAGCTAAAAAATTTGTGTTAGTGTTAGTGTGGCGGGACAAGTGACACAGGATTTTCCCTAAATAGAACGTGGGTGTTGGCCCATAACTGCCAAGCCCCCTAAGCGTACAATTTCCCCGGCCTGTGCATTGGGCAACCCCTAGGCGAGGCTTGAGCGAAGACATAGTTCCGGTAACTATGTCCCACCCTAGAGCATGCTAACAATGTCACAGCCTTCGACAATAGAGCAGCCCATGTTGTGGCAGCCTGGGGTCCAACGGGTGGTAAAAAGGTGCCGAAAAGGGAGAAAGACCAATCCCACCCAGAGGTTCCCGTTTAGGGGATGGGCTGCCATTTTTCTGGTCTGCCATACCCCAGCTAGGTCTTGCTTTGCCTAGCGCACCCGCCACCTCGGCAGGGTCCAGAAAAGTGGGGTAACATCCTGTTACGCCACCATGTATGTAAACGCGCGGGTATGAATACGAGCGAGAACACTACCTATGTGGGTTTATTACATGTGTGCTTATGTGCCTATGTCCGAGAACTATACAGTGCGCTCGAGCCAAGGTTCTTACTGCAAACAGGCCCGTATCGCTCCATCATTCAAAGTAAAAACAATACTACAACCGAGAGACGCCTTACCGGCAAAACTAATATTAACCAGGGAACTATCATAATAATGATAAGATAAACCGAGTAACTACTCAATTTGCCCTAATTAATAAGAAGTAAGAGATAGATACAAATAAAAGCAAAATTCGAATACGCATGTTCAGAACACGAAAAGTATGAAGAAAAAAGAAATAACACGATACGCACTAAAGGAAAAAAACAATGAAAACGAGTAATACACATCGACCACGTCGGCGCGCATCCACACTCTAATATTACTACATTACACAACGTATATCTCCAGCCAACCAATTAGCTATGTCACGCCGTAGTAATAACAACTAACGATATTTATTCAATAATAATATTATATATTATTTATGTATATTAAACTTATGTATTTTAGGGGAAAATTTAGTGACTGTTAGAGTTGGAAATAGAAGTTATTTAGGGGTATTCATAAGAATTAAGTGGGTTTACGATTAGGAGTGTTTGGGTAGAACCCCGTTGGATAATTGTAGAAGTGTAGGAAATTATAACACGTTAGAAAAAGTCAAATATCAGAAAATTTGAATTTGGGTAAAATAGTAGGAATTAGAAGAATCCAAAGGTGAATGAAAATAAAATATTAGGGGGATTAGGGGGTTTTAAATATTTGGGAAAAGATATAATATAATCCGGCAATAGGGAAAAGTTATATCCGAGTTGGAGAATCTTAGTACATTTGTAAATTTGAAAATAAAGTAAAATATTTTTAAATAAAATAGAGTGTTGAATCAGGGTGTAGGGGTGATATATCTAAAAATAGGAATAGGGAAGAAGTTCACCCGAGTGGGAATAAGTGGAAACTTTCCCGTTATGGACTATAACCCACCCCACCGGGAGGAAATAATGATAAACCAGGGAGAAATTAATTATTTAAATAAAAATAAGGAAATTTGTGAAATTGTGGATCTTAAGCCAGTTTTAAAGGGTAATATATCGGTAGGGAGTGGGAAATGGATGATAAAATTTGGATAGTTTTCTCCCCCTCGGAGATAAATATAGGAGTCACCCTGTGGGAGAATGGATATCTTCCAGGGGAGGATAATGAAATCGGTATGATCTTAGTTATTAGGTCAAACCCTATGAAATATGGTCTTAAAAGAAGGAAAATACAAGGTTGGACCTGCCCAAAAGTTGACAATATGTTCGAATTTTTCCCAGGCCAACTTTTGAGCTGTTGTTTTCCACATAACTTCGTCTTCAAGCTCTTATAGTTTTTCTAAGTAAAAATACGTAAACGCAGCGGAGCTGCAACGGCAAAGCGCCTACTTGCGGATTTAAAAGCAGGTCGTGACTCACATCATTCCGTCCTCACACAAGACCAACAGAATACCAATGAAAGAATGTTTATATTATCTAAGAAACTATGCATTTGGGCAAGCAATAGGAGCTTGAAAACGAAAGGGATGTGGACAACCGCCTGAAATGGTGATAAGAGGTGGCTGTCTAAATCACGACGGACGCCAGCCTTTGGATAGCTCGCAGGCGCTCTAACGAATGAGCTATCCCAACACGTCTTCATTGTAATTAAAAAATTTTAACTTGAATAAAACAAATTGGCAACATTCCAAAATAAACATAAAATTTGTTACTAGCTATGTAGTGCCAAAACTTTATTCATGTCGACTGAGAATTTATGAAAAGAAGCGTTTCCTATATTTCCCCGTTCCTCGAGTTTCCTATTTTCCCGCGAGTTTTCCGTTTTCTAACTGGGCCCAAGTAGCCCTGAGGGGCTTCCCAAATTCTGGAAATTTAATAAAATAAATATTCGCAAATTCCGGGAATTTGTAGAAAAACTAAATTCCAGCATTTTTAGATTCCGGATTCCCAAGATATTTAAATTCTAAACGATATGAAATTTAAGGCACTAACACGAATTTTTAAAATGAAAACAATGTCCCAATTGACACATCCCACCATCGCATCCGGCGTTTTCGCTTCTGCACTCACGGATACATCACAAACATAAAAGACGGCGATTCAAGCTAATACGGGTTTGTTAAATACCTTTGAAGTAAGAGCTATTATACCGTACTGTGCACTTTTGTTTATACATGCCTGTACTAAGTTGACTATAGACGAAACAGAATGTATTTAAAGGAAGTATATACAGAATGAATCTGTGAGTCAATACAACGAATGCTACATAATCCGTGAAGATATGATTATTTATTAGTTATAACCATTATTATAATAATAGTTTATAATTCTTTTTTCTGATTTTCAAACTATTTCATCTGAAAATAGCGGTTCGAAAACGTGCATAGGTCAGAAAAATTGGGTCGAAAACATGGGGGTCTGGACGTGGAGGTAAAGCATACAGCATACCATTGGGGTGAGTCATGATTTCGACCCACTCATTGGTCGAAAGCATGACGGGGGTAAGGGCGAAAACAATGGCGATAGCGCCGTGCCGCGACCATTAATATGGTAAAGCTGTGAGTATCACACTTTTCAGCAGAGTCGAGCTTAATAGAGTCTTGCTAATATTAGTCTATACGCATTGTGTAGTCAACATTATTCGCTGCAACATGGTTTACAAGTGGAGAAAATATATCAGCCACGTTTATGCTCATAAGTATTCAGATAAGTTTGAAATAGTTATACCGGCGGTTTCCGTTTTGTCCAAGCTTTTTATATGCGTTTACGCTTGAAAGCAAATAATATGCAGTATCCTGTTTGTATTGGATTATCCTTATGGAATAATCGCAGAATAGCAGGTCAACAAGTCAATGACTGGCTCATGATAAATTCATGCACACACAACGTAGGATTCGATTCGATGCATTTGTTTAATCGCGACAAAGTCAACCCACCGAATACCCCACCTTACTCAACCCACGTAACCCATCCATACTTTTGAGTGGAGCCATTACTTGTTTGTACACACCAATGCTTTCCGGAAATAGTAAAATTCCTAGAGTAATATGATCAAAATTCAGCGTATTAACCCTTAAATCTAACCAAAACTATGTATATTGATTGAACAAATGCGATTTGCCAGCTTTAGCTGTCGTATTTATATTATAGACATATTAAAGCAATTCTTTCGTCAAATCAGGATGTTGAAGTATATTTTGAGTTCATCGCCGCAAAACTTCGGTCATGCGTTATCTTAAATTTATACCAGTACTCACTGGCACAATTTTTCTCCACAAAAAATGCAGACCTTACCTAATACTCGTTTTCCTATAAAAAAACTACAACTTTACTATTTTCTTTCCCTCATTCATGTGATATTTTGCTTAAAATTTACTGCTTTGACAACTATTGAAATGCTTTAGTTACCTCTTTTGTGGCAGAATTATACCTCATGAGCATGACCCCCACCTCCGGTTCTGTCCAGTGTTTTCAGATAAAAATCAGCCAAATATTGCAACTACAATCGCCAGTGCATAAGGGAAGAGTAAGACACTTCCGAGCACTGAAATCTTGGATGACACATGCGACTTTCTTTACCCTCATTCATGGGAAGTTAGAATTATGTGCTTTTTTATTTTACCGATTCTGATATGTTCAGTATAAGGACAACTTTGCGCCGTTCACAGAATAATGCGTACAGCGACTGGAAAATGTATGTTACAAACGATGCGTCGTCCGTGCCTTGTTACAAACGATCGATCGTCCGTATGTCAGGTTATAGACGACAAGGCGTCTATAAATTTGGTTCCAGACGATTCGTTGTCCGCAACAAATATTACAAACGACGAAGTGTTTGTAACATTTGCTATGGACGATCGGTTGTTTATAACATTTGTTATAGACGACCGATCGTCCGTAACAGAAATTACAAGCAACGAGGTGTTTGTAATATATGTTTATAGACGATCGATTGTTTATAACAAAAGTTATAAACGATCGATCGTCCATAACAAATATTATAAACGACGAGGTGTTTGTAATATTTGTTATAAACGATCGGTCGTTTATAACATTTTTAATCAAGTATTAACCTGTAAGTCTTCGCAAAGAAATTCAACATTAAAATACAAAAGAAATATTTAAACCACTCTTGATTTTACTGGAACTCTAACTTAGACATGAGTTGTAATGTTACCATGCAAAGCTTAAAATATTAGTTCAAAACGATGTTCCAATGAGCTAATCTTATGCCAGAGATTTAGTTGAGCGGGATAATGCTACTAAGCTATGTTGTAGCACCACAAACTGATTTTATTCAAATTCGCTACATTTTCGTGTGATATCCGTTGTGAAAATTAAAACACTTGGTAATTTATATAAAATGCCTAAACGATCAGTTATACGTATACGAATTGTAACATCATTGTATCTTACAGTGAAACGATTCTTTATTCTTTGCAGTAGTGACATACATAATAAATTTAGCATTCGTTTTTTGAGAACTAAATACAGAAACATGACCGAGTGAACTGTTCTTCAAAAGCTGGCAAAACACAAGCAAATATATTACAAGCTAATAGCAATCAACAAACTAATATGCCACATAGCTAGGGCGAACTTAGCGACTGTGGCTAATCTGCGGTCAGGGACATAGGGTCCAAATTTAGTATCCTGATCTCCGTGCAAACACAGAAAGATTATAATAGCGGCAATAATATATTAAGTGTAACGACACGGCTATTTCATGCGCATATTTATGCGAATACAAAGCTGGTTCTACTTCACGCCAACAAAATATGCTATTATCTATTAATTTCTATATTTTTATTGTAATTTATATTCTATTAATCTTTTCTATTAATGTGATTATTTATGTATGACACAGAAAGACAAAAAATTTTGAGCACTAAGCCACTATTTTCGTTACTCACGCCTCGTTTCAAGCAGAAAATCCACTTATACATACAACATTCCGGTGTGAAACCTGTATGTTAGCTTTGAAAGCTATATTTGTACATTACAAAACAATTCAAACGCTGGCAGCACACTACGCTTTGGTGATTCACCAGGATATGTTCGGCTGAAATTTTACCTTGTAATGCAAAGTTTAAATATTTATATATAAAGATGCTTCAGTCAGCCAATGCAAAATATTTTATACATTCAGGAATTATCTCAGAAATAAATACAATAGAACCTTGTTTTATCACCAGCGTGGTGAATTAAGAGTAATCGATATGTAAAAGAAACGTACACAATAGAGACGTGCACTGCACTAGCATTCAAAATCAGCTGAATACCATCCATGTTGCGCACACATGAACCCATTCAAAAACCATTTTGAACCGAATCCTGGATCCCGAAAGAGCTGCTTAGCAAAACATATACGCTCTTTCAGAGGAACGAGCCCCATTTGAGTCGGGTATGCACAACGGTTTTGAGATATTTCAAATAACGCGACTTTTCGGCCTCCCTCGCTTCGTTCGTTTCACTCACTACACTCAGAACCCAAATAATTGAATGAACCGTGGTGACAAAGTACACTCTGTACCTTTCTCCACCGTGGCATCAGGCGATGCTGTATCTATTACAATAACAGTGTGGATGGCCTTTCAACTACTAACCATTCTAACTTGAAGGCCAAAGTTGATTTGTTGAGCAAACTTGAACTACGTTTATAGTTCAATGGCGCATGTTTCGATCTAATAAAATATATTTTTGGTGGTACAAGATATATCGAAAACCTCATTTCATTCCATATATTGCCGTTATCATATATGGGATGGTAAAGTGCAGAGAAATGACATTTGTTTCGCAGCGCATAGGATCTTTGATTACATGCCAACGAGTCAATAATTGCATACATTGATGAGTACATTAGCATGGGATATGTTGTTCTTCCATGAAGCAACAGCAAAGCGCCAACCTAATTTTTGGCGTATATATATTTATAGATATATATGATATTATAGATACAATGTCAATACAAATAATTGCTTTGTTATATTTTGAGATCGCCTTGCGGTCAAATTTCACGGATCAAGCAGCTTTATAGGTATTTTGAAACTTATAAATAGCTAATGAGAAAATAATGTTTCAGTCTTGCAAACAGTACTCTTACACTTAAAATTCCGACTCTTCGTCGCTTGATGATCAGCAAATTGCTCTTGCTGATCCAGTATTAATCGTACAATTGTTTTCTTTTGTGTTATCCAAATTTTGTAAGTACAAATGACTATTGCGCTCCCATGTTTGAAGGAAACTTAATCGCCAGTTCTGGGGAGAAAACCGAAATTTACTAGGGCTATCGCAGCACACGGAATCTGGTCCATGTTTTTCGGTTATGCAATCGTCGAGTATAAATCTGTCGCACTTTGCACAACACCCTCCTCTCAGGAACCCTGTTTTAGGTGCGAAGCATACTGGACATGTTTCTTCTTCGTCCACGCCTGCAATTTAAGAACGTATTGAATAAGTTTACTAAAATTTAATCCTAGTAAAAGCAAATTTAGCAGTGAACTTTGTCGACAAGCAAATATAACCAAATATTTAGTCCTACGGGATCCGCAAGCGCACATAACACGTGACAGTCCGTTACTGATTATTATTTTAATAACTTCAGGCGAAAAATCCCAGACACAGTCTGACCTGTAGAAAAACATTACTTTGAGAAATAATATCAACTATAGCGTCTGCAGGAAAATGTTCCCATGAGCTTCAGGTTTAAATGAAAACAGTTTTGTCCATTTGGACAACTATGTATGCTGTAAAGATATAGCTTTAAAGCTTTGTTTATAACGATGTCGCCGACTGCGATTTCACCACGTTGTACAAAGAGTTCTTGATGGGTTCCTGAAAATACTAGGACGTTTCGCGTTATCGTCATACAAATACATTAGGCGTGAAGCGATCCATTTCAACCTTACCACCTAGTGTTTTGTGAGTGAGAGAGATGGGTTATAAGTGTCATGGATAAAAATTTGTTCCGAAACCAAAGTTATGAGAGTCGTTCAAATAAATTGCATCGATATCTCCTAATTTTTTCTTCATAAAAAGGGGAGGCATCCAGATAACGCTTAAACGTGGGCAGTCAAAGATAAATTTTGTGTTTAAAGCGTCGCCCACTATAAGCGTGCCCAGAGACAACGTGATGGACGGGCCTAGTAATTCGGAGAAGCCTGGTAACTACTAATGGCCGTTGTCTATAAATTAATGTAATTGTTTCTACTGCCCATAGGCATGGGATGAGATAGGTCTACCCCCTCCTTCCGTGCTCCACTCCGCAAAAAAGCGGGGATCAGAACAATTTTTTATTTGTGTTATGCCGTGACCCCGGGGGGAGGTTGCTCACAGAACCAGGTGGGTAAAGTATAATTTTATCGCGCCATACCCATGGTATTTATACTTATAATGGAAAGGTGTGTCTACTAAGTAGAAAAGGAGTTAGGGATACATCTGTTATCCTTCTAGCTTTTGCACACGTTAAAGAGCTCTATATGAATTTTGGATTATAGCACAACGAACATTTGTTTGAACATAGGACCCTTCCAACAAAGTAATGCAGCAGCTTAGCTCTAAACATCATATGTGTTTGCAAAACAAAGGAAACGCAGTACCCTTGCCAACATCTAGAAAACTAATATTGCACTGTGACTAGTAGCATATCTTATCGCCAAGGTGTCGAATTCTGAGTGTTGAATATGTAATTTAAGGAGACGTACATAGCTACATTGAGCATGAACCTACGATATGAGCCGAACATCAGCCATCGCGTAATTAAATACTCATAAACATAGCCAAAAAAACAATTTAGAACCAACCCTGCAGCATAAATGAAAATAGCTGCAGATCGCGTGAAGATATATAGGGAACGAATTGCTCTACAAAATAAGATCAGTAAAACTATTATCTTGAGCACTTAGGAAATTTTCGTGTAATTTGGGGCCCATGAGCGCGTGCAAAAACTCGATTACCCAACTCCGCAGCGTAAATAATAATAACAGCACTCTATGTGAACGGTTATGCGCCGTTCACAGAATAATGCGAACACCGACTGGAAAAATTGTGTTACAAACGATGCGTCGTACGTAACTTTGTTACAAACGATCGATCGTCCGTATATTAGGTTATAGACGACAAGGCGTCTATAAATTTGGTTACAGACGATTCGTCGTCCGTAACAAATACTACAAACGACAAGCTGTTTGTAATATTTGTTATGGACGATCGGTTGTTTATGACATTTGTTATAAACGACCGATCGTCTATAAGAAATGTTATAAACGACCGATCGTCCATAACAAGTAATGGTAGGAGCACGTCGTATGTAGTATTTATTACAGACTACGAATGGTCTGTAATCAAATTTATAAACGCAATGTCGTCTATAACCTAATATAAGCATGCATATTTTTGTACGTGTGTTAGGTTCAATTTGAGCAGACCATATCGCTCTTTTAATGTGTAAAACAACATCCAACAACTTCCACCTGAAGCGTTGTAAAGATTAGCTGAAGGCGAACAATTCTTACGTATGTATCTGTCCTACTTATATTTAACACGGCCATATGTTGATGGAAAATTTTATTCTGTGCGGTTTTGAAAGGAAATTGACCACTGTATAAAAATGTATGTTTGGACACAAGCACCATAAAAATATGAAAAATTTCAACAGAATTAGGTGACTAGATTCCGATATGGCTTTGCCTGAACCACAATCGGAAAGCGAATTTCATCGTAAGCATACCCCGAATTCCTTTTATTCCCTGACATATATACTGAAAATTTTGGCAAAATCGTTATATATTGCTGAAAATTTAGCCGCTGCTATGTCATATCAGATCATATGATATAAACATCAATGTTATTTTCCTGTTGGGCTAAATACAATCATTCGTATATAGAAAACATTAATTTATTTTCTGTTGAAACTTGATACCAATATGCTCACTGTTTTGCAATAGTGTTTTAGCGTAAATTTGTGTGAATGAGATGGCAAGATTTTATAGCCTCGCACGCTTAAGACGTTGATGGCACACTTCAATCAGACGGGTGCAGAGACTCCGTATTTGTATAATATATATATATTTGTATATATGTATGAATGTGTCACATCGATGTAGACTGAAACATGTCACTAGCAATAGTGCAGCAGTTGACGAATTGTATTGCAATGCCCAATTGTCTATAGCTTAATGATGTCTCAGATATGTAAAGGGAAATTTAACATTATTTGAGGAGAAACACTGTTTATGCTATTGATTAACTTTGAGCAACAGCAGAGCAAATTGATCTATAACTGATTTATATGCATCTCTCTACAACATCGAGAAACGACTATGTCTGTCTGAAAGCAGTAAAAAAGGAACAAAATGTATTAGCGATCAGTTCGTATCATTTTTTTATTTCTTTCACACTACTATACTTGGTGTACATAAAATGTTAAATATTAAAGTCTACTAAATAGCTATGTACGCTTACATTGAGATTAGGTGTGTGAATAATGAAATTCCAGCTGACGTATTAGGTAACAGAGTCGACAGATACAATATACCATCGCTCAATTGCGAACTGAATCATGAAACTTAGTTCCCGAAATATTATTAATATAGTAATATATGATATATTGCGCTGTAGTATTTAGTATATTAGTCAGTATTTCAACATTAGCCACATATTTAACGACACCTTTAAAGTAACTTTACCAGCAATGCCAGATCGAGCTATTTTGTTGAGGAATTGGCTTTTAATTGACGCTCGACTGAAAAAGATATGGTGCATGCTGCTCGGCTTCAGATGGTCGTTGCGTTATTCGGACTTCAAAAATACACCACTATGATAACTATGTATTGCACATATCGTTTGCAATACGGTTTAAATTTGACTAGTAAGAATCCCGGAAGTTATACATGAAACATCCGAATATTAGCGAAATTTTAGGAGTCGAACTATTGCGTCATTCACATTAATTTGTGTGCAGCTACTGCACATAGTGGGCAGTATGGTCGCTACGAATGCACTCAAACCGATTCGAGTGCAATGACAATGCCCAATGTGCCGTCCGTGCAATGGTAAACACGGTTGCTTACTGTGATCATTAGCAGCAGTGATTGCACGTGGCTATGCAACTGTATAGTACAATGCATTGACGGCGTGCATTCGAAAAGACATTAACATTTTAAGGTGCAAAAGAATAATCAGTTTACACATTCGAGTGCAATAGTTTTGATCATTTGATGCAATGATAATTACTATTACTAACTCTAGAGCAACATTGTTTACTAAAGGGCGGCGTCCGTGAAATTGTTTTCGCCAAAGCACGTTCCAGTGCAATTGTTGTTACATTTGCATTAGCTGCACCAATGGCATGAACATAAGCCTGAAATGCGAACCTTGTTATTGCTATTGCATTATGCTATTGCATCTGTGCGAGCAATGGTTGTTGTATTTACACATTTTTGTGCAAGTGGTGGGGTGATTGCACATGGACATAATTTTTAGAGTTAACCAAAAAGCCAAGTATTTGTTGCTTTTGCAAAAACCCTTAATATCTAGCTTTTGACCATTTTGTCCCAAAAATCGATGTATTTTTTGCATAACTCATTATCAGTATCAGAGCTACTATTTGCGAAAGGCCAGGGTATTTGCGCGCATATTTTATGGTGATTTTGAACTATCAATTTATTTTTCAGTGTTTTATACCAAAACATTGGTCTCTCAGTAGTTTCAATCGTGTTGGTGGCTCAATATTTTAAAACATTAATTTGCACTTAAAAGGAAATTTGTCTCAGTTATTGTTTCTACTTATATTTGGAAACTGGACACCGATTCGACCCAAGCTTTTATGGTATTTCACTTACATATACCTTTCTTGCAGTCCTGTGGAATTGGAAAATACAACAGAGGTATAGTAATAGTTGGTGAGATAACATCATAGCGGCCTTCGACCTCAGTTAATAAATAATTACACAGAATTTTACTAAAAACACGCAAATGTAAAATATACTATATGTATACAAAGTGCATACAAACACAATTGTTATGCTAAGCTAAACGGCCTTGTGCAAACTTCGAAGCAGGTCCGCCGTACTCATAATAACTCGCCTTGCAGTAGCCTGCAGCGCGCACCACGTGCCGCGATTAGTAGATGCACAGGAAATCTATGCGCAGTGCACATACGGAGGTTCGGTAGAAATTCAACAAAATTTTGTGCTCAGTCATACAATGACATAATAAGACACAAAATAGCGTAGCTTGGCTTAGTTTAGGCTTAAACATTTGATTTTCTTTATTTTTCTCACCGAATGGTTTTTGAACACTCTTTGTAATCGTGAATATTTTTACAAAATAATTCAGTGGCCTAACAGACGACAAGTATTGAAATTTATAAATTACAAGTGGAGAAGTTATAATTTGCAGTGTAATTTGTCGCGCTGGAAGACCCTAGCGCTTTGTCTTTTTAATGCATTCCACGCAAGTACCTTTGAATTTGTCGTATTCCTTGTCCATGAAAACCGGCAAATCTTTCAAGGTTTGCCTACTTGAAAACTTTGTGAAATTTAACTATGTTTGGTAAATTTGGGATTCTCAGTGTGCGTTCATCAATGAAACAAAATAGTTTAACGGATAAAATATACAGATAAGCCAATCGTTCGTCTCCAAGAAAAGATAGACTTACTTTTACAAAAATCAACTTCTTTGGGGCACTTTGGCTCATAGCTTAAAAACGGCTATTCTGACAAATAATATTTTCACAATGTTATATTAAAGGACTCCGGTGGTTTCGATAATTGGATCATAAGGTTTTGGCAAAAGTTATAACCTAAAATGCTGGGAAAATCTAAACGTCTCTAATTCGTGTGTCATTATAGGTAGAAATCATTGACCTAATGCAACCACAAAGCTGAGTGCATAACCACACTTTATTACATACAATTTTATTAAAAATATTTACAAAATTCATTCCCAAAAGTACAAAATTTTGTAAGTGAACAAAAAAGTTTTCGATGAAATTTTCGTAAAAATGGAACGGAAATACAAATCGGAAGTTTATATACCTCGGCTGTAGTCCTCCCTGTCCGGTGGTCGCGAACAGACTGTAGGCTCTGCTTGGCTTGGCTCTAGATACAAACCTAACCTAGAGCCTAAATTCTTATATCTATATGGCATATTAGTAATTTAAAACTGGTTTTGACCTTAACATGTATTAAACGTATACATCAACGCTGCATTGTCATATTTCACTATTCATTGTCATATTTCACTATCCATACGAGTTTGTTTGCAACATCAGCCCACATTTTATTTGTGACGATATTAAAACTCTATTTCTTCTTCACTTGACGAGTAGCAATACATATCTTGAATGATGCTCAAAGGAAGTTTATCTTCTAAATGCCAAAGTCGATTAGCAGCATTGCAGCACACAAATGAAGATGTTGTTCCACCAGATATGCATTCATCATGCACAAACCGCCCACATTTGGAACACCAGCCACCCATTTTATCCTCGGACTCGGGTTCGAAGCATCCCGTGCATATATCTTCAGCGTCGAATGCTGAAAGCAACACCAATCGTTTGTAATTGCAGCCATGAAAAGGATATAGGCAGTTGCTATAGTTGTGCCAAAAAGTTAATATCCAAATTAGTAATCGTAGTTGAATGTCTGGCACATTGAATAACTGGCTGGATAACACGCGGAAGCTTAATCTAGTCACATTATTTTAACGTTGCCTCGCAGTTCAAAAAAATTTATCGCTCTAAATTATTATTCCGCGAAGTTTTGGATGAGAGGACTCTGAATGCTTGTTTCATTTTTTAAAGCGACACATCTGTGAAGCGGCAAACTCAGATATATCGTGGACCCACTCACTAAATGTTACAAATTATTAAATCCGCATTGGTTTTTATTGTATTTGGGCAATAAACATTGCAGCAGCGTAACTAAATAAAATTTTAACTTAAAAATTACCCGAGAAATATTTGATAGCTGGTGGCTTTTCGGAAATTCAACATATCTATCTTCCAGTTTGCTCTGGCGAATCTCTGGAGCCCCATATAATCCCCTATATATCTCAAATTTCGAGTTTATTTAGAATAAATAAGTGTTAACTATAAACTAAAACAGTGGCCACCCCGAATCAAAAACTGTTTGCTAAAGTAGTCCTAACCGTCGGCTTAGTGTAAATCAATTCAGTATACATTGGTGCAAAAATGCCTAATCAAAGAAAAATGTTTGCTTATATCTGAAATACTAAATTCTCACTGGGTTCGCCCTAGTTTACAAACATTAATTCGGCAAAAATTAGGTTTGATGCCTCTGGTTAATAAACTCAAAAACGTACACAAACACATCTCTTCAAAGTGTAAAACACGTTAACCGTTTCCTAGGATTCATAAACAGATTGCGACAGACATTATTTGAAGTAAGATACACAATAAAATACGCTTAAAAGCTGTACATTTTGTGCTAAAGAAAGATCTTCTGTTTCTTGGGTATTAAGACTTTTATTACGGGAACCACTACAGCTCATGAACAAATGAGCGGATATCCCTAAATTTTTATCATACATTGCGATTAACGATCGTGAAACATTTATTTTTACGTCTCCTTTTTCTTGACCAAGGCTCAATCAACTCCCAGTTTTAGACAAAAATTAAATTAAATTTTGTTGTTTCATCTATGACATGGCAACCGCTAAAGGATGTGGCAAAAATTTTCACAATACAGGTTACCTGAGCTATGGCAGGTGCAAGCATAATATCTAACAGATAACCCTTTTAGCAACTGTATACCTGAGCAAAAAATAACCTATCATGTGTCAAATTCGCGATGGTACAGGGGTTGTTATTATAGATTATTTAAATTTTGATTGTCGGGCTACCTATAAATATATTATCGATATATTCCTAATATCTTTCTTACTATGGGATAGCCTGACAGTTTTACCCATTTGCATTAAAATTACACAACGCTTAAGAGTGTGTGCTGACTTTACATGAGATTTTGAAACTGTTTTTATAACAGCAACATTAATAAAGCTGCTGATCCGCAGCTATAGAATAATTATTTTACGCCAGTGCATCAGTGTAATTAAAATAGTGCACCATACGTAGTGCACCTCGCCTATACTAAATCCATAAATAAACCGGGAATAGCAACCAATAACTAAACAGTACAATAGACTGGACCTACCAACAAAACTATGACGATGCTTTATTTAGGCAGTTCAGGGAACTGCATTTCATATCGGAACTTACAACGATACTAGTATGCCTTTGAAAATCCTTTTAAATTTCTAACCAGATCCGCAGGCGCCTGAACTGTATCCCTACTGACTTGATTGCTATATAATTTTAGTGGCGTAGTTCGTTTACTCTTGGACGTTGTGAACATTCCATCAACTGTATGGCTACTGTTTTAAAATTTAGTTTATTTCGTAAATCGCTCATAAAACTAGTAACTCTATCGAGATTGCAGAACGTAGTGAAGCATAGGTACACCTACGCCTTTTGCATGCACAGCCAATCAGCTCTTGATAGCATACGTCGATACGCTATATGTGGATATCATACAATACCGCTCAAGTTAGAACAAAACTATCACCGGCAATAAGTTTCCCATGCCCCAAAACCTCTAAGTGCGAGCTACTAGCCTACCAGGACGTAACAGTAAAATTAGGAATTTTGGGTCGATGAACCATGGCTTCGCCATACCCCCGTACCAATAGAACCATGGAAGGCAGAGCAAAATCAACACCAGCAATGAGTTTGCCATGCCTGAAAACCACCAATTAAAACTTTTCAGCCGCCCAGGACGTCAGAACAAATTTTCGAATTTTTGGTCGAGGAACCACGGGGTGTCATACTTCAAACCCCATGAACCGGAGCCTTAATCGAAAAACAGAAAAGACGCATCGGCATTTATCATTTTACTATGAAATAAAACAAAGCAGAGTAAAAATTAGAAAGTTAGGATAAAAATAACATTGTTTTCGTCGGAAGGGTGCTAAAATGAGGTGAAACCATCATTTTCACCTCTGAATCGGAACCATGGGGCGCCATACCCCCGTACCCACGGAATCATATTTCACACATCAAAACCTATAACTGGCAACAATTTTCCCATGCCCGAAAACCCCCAATTGAACTTTTCAGCCGTCCAGGACTTCAGATAAAAATTTTCGAATTTTGGGTCGAGGAACCATTGGGGCACCATACCTCAAACCCCATAACTCTAGAACTGGCGCCTTAAACGAAAAACAAAAAAGAGGAATCGGCATGTATCATTTTACTGTGAAAAAACCAACCAGAGGAAAAAATCGAAAGTCAAGATAAAATAACTTTGCTTCCGTGAAGGGTACTAAAATGAGGTAACATGCGGCAAAAAACCCAGATTTTGACCCCTGCTTGAACCAGACCCCAAATCAAAAAACGCTCGGGGATGTACACAGTAAATCGATTATATTGGTTTAAATGAGCCCAAGATCAATAAAATCGGTTAAGTTGTTCCCGACTTATGTCCGATCACACACACACACTGAGAGAGGCGGAATTTAAAAGATTTCACCACTACAACAGACAATCTTCACTACGTTTTGAATACGTAAAGCCTCCTATATGTAAAAATATAAAAGATTTCAGAATTATTTATATTAAAAGACACTGACTAGAACCTGAGAAGCATCTTTTCATTATAGATATTTATTCCAAATTTTACACTGATTTTAAGTATAAATCTAATCTAAACTTAAAGAAGATAAAATCTAAAGTTGATACTGACAGTCATGTCTGTTCTGCAGTTCAAACAGATTTGTTAAAGAAAACATACATTTACGCAAATTTTTAAAGAATACTAAGTTGCAAGGTACACATAAAAATTACACTTAAATTTTCTCAAATTTTTTACACTTTGTGTATGCATGCGGCTTACTTGTATCCAAATGTACGCAATATACGCATGTTGTACTTAAATTTTTAACGACCTCTTACTGTAGTGGGCTCCACTGTTCTGGTGACACTCCACAATTTTACTTAATTCTGCTCACTATATCAATGTTTCAAATAGGTAACCAGCAACAGCAACCAAAAACGAAACGCAAGCTGTCGGTTACGCAGGGTACTGATTTTAGTGGATCATCGATGGTCATGGGTCACGATATTATGCAGGGTGTGATGCACCACATTTTGTCTCCCTAAGCGTAATATTTACCATTCGAGCGGGCATTGATATAACAAGATCTGTATGATTAAACCATATATATCATCGTTTATAGCATCCGATGCAGTCATTATAGCTGCTATTTTATGCAAAACAATGGTTATCAAAAACTTGCATTTGTTGTAAATACAAAGAGGGTACCAAACGCCTTTATATAAATCCAACATAAGCATTAATCTTTTCAGGCGCCGTGTTTTTAACCTTTTCAACGACCGGGCTGCCTAAAAGTGAAGCCTTACGAAGCTGTAGAATATCAAAAATGATAAGCAAGTTTTTCGATACAAAGCCTGCATTTGCAGACATAACTGCAAACCCGTCGCCACTAGGCGAAAAGCTTGGCTGGGTAACATCATTAAAGCCAATTGTTCAAACATGTGGGAGCGACCAACAAATGACATTTTCATACCATACCTCACAGCGTAATTGGCTATCAAGTGCCGAAAATCTTAACAGAGTATTTACATTTTTGCTGACATATAATGAGCTGGATGAATAGTCCGACTCGGATAGGATATAATAAACTAGTTAATTATAAACCGAGTGAAAACGGAGCGAGTCTGGCTACTCTGCACTTGTTGACCATTTGGTCGCTCAAAAGTCAGCTTCTTGACGTTTAAATTACCGCGATAGTTGTACCGCCATTACATTAACGCTACCGCTACGGTCATTGTAATTACATATCAAAACCGTAGAATTCTTTATTTTTTCCTCAAATAAACCAAAAAGACGAAAATTGATAGATCTTTTTGAAATTTATAGATCTCAAATTTTAAGAAAAATTGTATTCGGAAGAGTTATTTCTACTTTGTAGGCCCGCAAGACTAGCCTTATTTGATGTACGGAAATCTAATTGGTTTTATTGTTTTCAGCAACACCGAAACGCTATAGATACGCTGTAATGACCTACCTACATTTATACTGAAAAAGTGGCAAAATGTGATTACTTTTGGTGCCAAAACATACAAACTTTTCTCCGGAACCATATAATAAAACAGCCAGTGCAGGTTCAGTGAAACCAACGTCTTTAACCCTATAATCCCATCGTTCACCCCTAGCAGACAAAAACAGACATTGTAAACATTTTGAAATTTTAACTATTTGGAGGTATCTTTTAAACTTTGGCTCTTAGCACGAAAACGGCTGCGCCCGGCAAAAGCAAATAACTGCTAAGTTATAGGTCTCCATGAGGGGATTTTGCAATTTTTCGGTCCGACGCCTCTGGGTAGAGACATAGCCTAAAATGTTGAGAGACCCGAAATGGCGAAAATCAAAATGTTTTGCCGACTACGTTCGCTCCGTTTGAATTATTATGCTTAATCGCTCTGCAGCATTTTTAATAATCCTGACAACTCTTGTACGACTATGAATAGCATGCTAATTTGGATCATGTCCATTTCCTGCTGTTTATGGGCTTGTGAATTTGCTGCAACTTTTGCTAGATGGTTTAAGTAGGGAGCCCCTAGCTCTGCACCAGGAACAATTAATTTTGTTAAGGGACATGAAATAGGGGAATCCAAGGCTCAACTGGAGGGCTTCGAAATCAATTTATTTTAATTACAAGTTCGTAATGAAAAAGCGAAGATAGTTGTTTTATAAAATCAGTAATGACATCCCTATTGACGCAAAAACAACATTTAATCTATGTGTCCCGTTATTTAAAACAATATCGTAATGTGATTTTAGAAAACATTTTCAATTCCTTGACAATGCGCGGGTTAGGACAACAAAAAATTTGCCACGAAACAATTCATCCAATTGCTTCTAGACGCAAAAATATCAAAGCCCCAGTTTGGAGAACAATGGGGGGGGGGTAAATTTGACATAACATCTTTTCGTGCAAATATCGGTAAATATTGCGAAATACAGATAAAAGTTTTGTTATATAACGATGTCAAACTAGGTTTAATCTTATACCTAGGTTTAATGCTAAGGTTAAGGTTGGGCTTAGTCGTGCCGGGAAAATTTTGTATGATTATCCAAGCGGGAGCAAGCTCTGAACCTTTATTTAAAATGACAAACTTGACATAAACCTCGAATTTACTAGTACTGTGAAAATTTTCTTTGTGTGGTACGCGCCAGATTTGAAGGCTAGTGGGATTCGGCTATCAATTAATAAAGAAACCAAGAAATGTTAAGTGTCTATGATACCAGTTACTAATGTAGTGGTAATTTATATTTATTCAATGTATATCTACGTCCTTTTCATAATAACCTTTCAAAAAATTATATACTTTTTATTTCTATGATCGACCACTACCCATTCGATTTCCTGTTTGAATAGCAATCATCTCCTAGGAAGGTCCAATACATCAGCTTCATTGGGACTGCGGTTCTCGTTGCAGCACAGTTCTAGCTTGTCAAGAATTGTTTTATATGGATGATGCTTCATTTGCACGCTTGGATCTTTTAGTCCTTCCTTTACAGCTTCTTCTGCTCAAACGTTTATTACTAGTTAATTGGTCCAAAAGGCTGAGCGAAGCAGGATGACATGAGCATACTATCTCCCACGGTTAACATTTTCCAAGGCAACTAGCATCGCTATTTAGTTATGGTCGAATTATATGATTTACCTAATTTGACCGTCTACGATGCAAATTTGGATAAAGATTGTAACCATAAGGCCTAGGACATGTTTTTCACAGCCAGAAATTCCGCATATCAAGTTCGGTTTACGATTCGTTTGTTGCAAAGGTAAATTCTTACATCAATAAAATTATGATCAAACTAAGATATATTTGATTTATGTTTCTTACAGGGTAGCTGAGTAATAGTAAATATTAGTTCAAATTTAAATACGCCTTCCAAGTCTAAATATAATGTTTCAATTTCATGCTTACGTTTGCGGAATTGGCTTACATAGATGCTAAATTATTACCAAAATATGGCTTCTTTAATTGCCTCATGCGTAAGATTCGCAGCCAATTCGCCCAAACATGACACCATGAGTTGAGGTAAAGGGAAGAAGAAAAATTATATGTGCGGAATTTTAATGAGTTTCAAATATAATGATTTGTGAAAATCTATTCTGAAGGGGTTGGGCTAGCCTTCTGCACAAATGGGCCAAAAGACTTTCAGCACTGGCAAAGTTTTATACTGCTACTTAAAAAATAACGTTTATCGCTTCGCTCGGGCAACTATTTGAAAGTTGAGTAGTATTTGCAATTTTGTAGTGTGCATCAGTACAACACCGTAGAATTTTATCAAAGGAATCTTTGCAAATCGAATTTTTTAATAAAATGTAACGAGATAGAATATTGTGATTGTGATTATATATAAATTAAATTAAAAACTTCTATATATGTTACTGCACTAAGACAAACAAGGTTTTAAACCCACATACGTCAGATGCTGCATTGAGACTGTTGCGTCAGAGGAAATACTCAGTTTTGCCTGTAGCATTAAACTAGTAAGCGCGACCTTACTATTTTTATAGCGGCTGTATGATTATGATCATTGGTAGCGATCATTTGTCGTTATCAATTTTGTTTTATACATAAACAAACTCTTTCAGTCAAGGAGTAAAATAATTCTGAACGAAGATAAAGCCTTGTTGAAATGTACAATATCCTTTTCTCAAAATTTATGTAGCAGTGTAGCATAAATACGTCATTGCAATTCTGTAATTTCTTTTAGCCTGACTATATACTAATTAAGAAGAATGACAATAAACGTTAGATGCAATATTCCAAAAATTCGTTTTCTGTGGTTGTTCTATGATATCCCGTTGGGTTTATAACATGTGTTTAGACAATGGTTAACACGGCATAAAAATGCGGGAAATATTCCTTCCTGCTTCCTTTCCAAATTACAGCTGTCAAAAGTTAGAGAATCAGATCCATACATGGATAGCCCCAGTTACCTTCTCGCTTATTCAGTTTGTACAATGTTTAAAATGACGGCAATTATGGCCTTTGAGTAGATTGTGCTCCTAATTCCCATAACCGCTGCTTAGCTAATATGGTGAGTAACAATTTTGCTTTGTCAACAGAAATGCCCGAGCATCCACCTACTTACAATCATTATTTTATAATAAATTTATTCCAAATTCGCCAACAGCGGATAAACATATATTATATAAGATGTTCTACAGGGTGTACTATAAAATAACTGCTAAAGTATAATGCATCATTTACGATAACATGCGTGCGCGTGGTCCTAATTATGTCACACGTGCAAATGGGCTAGCTACTATGTCACGCAGATAGTCCAGCTCGACTATAAAAATTTTGAATAGCCTAGCTAGGCTATGCAGTTGTCAACTATAGTCGAGCCGGACTATGCTTATGTCACGAGGTGTTAGGCTGAGCGCCTGTAACCTACAAGCCAGAGGCCTTTCATTCCGCGAACAAATTTTTTTACCGACGTCTTCAACTTCGCGGCAAACTGCTTGCTCCTGTGGTTGTACAAATGAAATAGCAATATGTAACTTCTAATTATTGTGCAGCTACCGACAGACATAATTTATTTTGAAAATCATTACCGAGCCAATATATTTTCATAAATGCGATTGCAGATGCAATAATGACGTAATTTACATATTATTCTGGGTCTTACCGAATATGCAAGGTTAAATTTTACCGTTGTTTCTTTACCAGAGGGCTTTAAACGAAATTGCAAATGCAGCACCTTTATAATACCAAGAACTGTCTAAGCCTTTTCCTATAGAATCAAACGGTTAAGACCGTAAATGCTCAAAGGGTGTGTGGGTTACCCCCTCAAGGCCTCGCAACTTCCTCCTTGTGACAGGTGGTCCAACCCCCCCACGCGATGGCGCCGCAAGCGCCGAACACACAGGAGCCGAAGGCGCTGTACCAACCTCCCTCTCCGAACTACCTAGCCCACCGACTAGCTGGCCCACTGAAAGACCGAGGCCCCCTCCAGGACCGGGTACATTCCTTGGACTTTAGTCCTTGATCATGTGTGGTTGAGACTGAGGCTAAGGTTTGATTTTCAGTGAAAAGGCCATTATTAAATGCGTCCTACAACAAATAAAGCTTTAATATATAAAATTCCTCGTATTAAACAGTGTTTGTCTTGTATCATCTATAATGACATATTTTGTGAACTGCCTTTAAAAATTAGCTGCAACAGTGGAGCCATGACTAACCGATACATGTTCATAGCAAAAACCCACCACCATGATGTCCGATCGTACCCCGAATGCTAGGGAACCCCATAAAAGGTCACCCTAGCCCCGCTCTTAAAGAGGGGCCAAACCCGTACGTGCTTTGCGCTGCACCCAAGGCGGCGCATAACTTGTGGGTCACTCTACGCCCCCTCGGAGGCACCGAAACCGTGGTACTTTTTATGGTACCGACAAGACTCCGGGTTGCTCCCCCTCCCTCCTCTGCCGTCAGGCCCCCTCTCTGCGAAGGCTCGGCTACCTCTTTACAGGTCACCCTTCCCCCCCCCCCCTTCCTCCCTTAGAGGCGCAGAAGCCATAGATGCGCTTAACGCTGTCGGAAGCGCCGCGCAAGCCCCTCCCTCCTCTGTGTTGCGGATCTCGTCTCCCGAAGGCTCAGCTACCCCTTGATAGCTCACCCTACTCCAACCCCTTAGAGGCACCGTAGTCGGCGAAACCATAGATACGTTTTACGGCGCAGAAAGCGCCACGTTACTGATCCTCCCACCCTCCTTTGCGGCCAGGAACGTACATGCTCACAGGGTTGAAGGGGGATTACATCCCGTGAGGCGTCCGATACCTCCACAGCGCTAAACATCCACCCGCCCTGGAGGTGCTGTTACCCCGCACTTCCAGGCGCAGTCAGCACTCCCCATCAGGGCGCATCCCCGTCAAATGCACCGCTTCCCCCCAAGTCGACGGCTCACCCACCCTAGTAGAACAAGGGCCTCGGACCGGGCCCCAATACCCGCCTGGAACCTGGGAATGTATAGTCAGGACTTAATCCCCTCCCCTCGAGGGTTCGGCTACCCCTTGACAGGTCAGACCATTGGAGGTGTCGAAACCATAGGCGATTTTCACGTCCCCGAATACGCCGCTTTACTTTCCCCTCCCTTCCTCCTATTCGGTCGGGAGCATCTCCCTCGGAAGCTTGGCTACTCCTTGTTTAGGTCACTCTACCCCTCTTGGAAGTGCCAAACCCACAGGTGCTTTTCATGACGCCATAAGCACCTCGTTACCCCCTTCCCTGCTGTGCGGTCAGGACCATACTTGCTCATAGATGGTAGGGGGCTCCTTCTCCCGAGGCGTCAGACCGCTAAGTGCGAAGAACCGACTCCCACCCCCTCACGGAGGTGCTACTATCGCCTCCTTAAGGAGCCAGCATCCCCTCCGCCGCCCTCCCCACGGCCAAAGACGCCGTTCTCTCCCGACTGAAATCCAATATTCAACAATTGAACAATTAAATTTAGTTCCTTCCTCACTATGCGAAGCAGGAAAGACGAAATGAAAGTGACAAGATGTTATATGATGGTTAACAGTAGAATTGTGCATATTGTCCACAATGGAATTTTATATATTGGCAGCCACGCCAAATCCCCCATCCCTTGGGAGGTCGAAGACTCTCTCCCAAGCGGTACGCGAGCCCCTCGGTTTCTGGCCTTCAGCATGTATAGTCAGGACCCCTTCCCCCGAAGGCTACGCTACTTCTTCTTAGGTCATCCTACCCCCCTTGGAGGCGTTGTACCCATAGGTGTTTTCAACAACGCCGAAAGCGGAGTTCACGCACCTCTGCTCCCTCCCACTCCCAAACCCCCCTGGGAGGCCCAAGGCCTTTCCACCACAGGGAGCCCACTGCCGCCCCCGGGATCTCAGCGAACGCATGGCCAACCACATGACACTGTATACAAATTAGGTGCTTGCAATTACCACGAATATACGTAGTCGGTACCGGATTCAGGGTCTCTTCAATTCATGAGGCCCTAAAATTTTACGTTGGCCTGTTCAAGTTACATCTATTTCTAATCGCAGAATGAACATCCCTCATGGCATTAACATCCGGTAGGAGCAGTATTTTACAAAATACATGTGAGAGTTTGCATAGTTCAACAGCATCATTTCTTTTTCCAAAAGTTGTAGATAGAAAGCTTGAGTCCGTAAAACTACCATAACCATGCATTAATTAAATATAATACGCTCTACTACATTGCTCAATACAAAGTACTTTGTGGAGAAATACTGTGTAAACGTTATAACTAAACTATTGAATAAAACATATGGCGCTTTGAGAAAGAATGTTTATATACCTTTACATTTCACGAAGGAAATTTTTCGAAACGTTCAGTATATAGATATAACCGTTTCTACGTAACTTAATGAATCTCATCTGACAAAAAAATCATAGAATAGGTACCAACACGCATTGCTAATATGTTAGTAGCCGAGTGTTCTGCAGGAGAAAAGGATGATAAACTTGACTGGAGATTATTATGCCCATAATATTAACATTTAATGTCATCAGTATTTCGTTAAGTTATTTAAGACTACTAGGTAAACGAATCACGGCATAAACTGAAGTTGGATAACTTGCCATGTTCAGTTACGGCATTTGAGGAAAAAGTTCTATGACCGTCCAGGTTCATCCATATCCGCCAATATTCTTCTGATACACTTTACGGTCCCTATCACCACTAAACGTTGCATCAGCATGTTTTTAATAAACTTCGGCAATGACATTCAGATTAGTTTTCCACCAATTTTACAAGAAAAATTGATTTGCAGTGACAAAAACTTTTGTAAGACTTAAAATACCCGTAGATTGCCGTCGCTTGATTATGGCTTTTAAAATTAATTGAACCTGATGAGCAATTTGGGTACTGCTAAAGACAAAAGAGTCTGTAGTCAAGATATTCTTTGTGCAAGAACATCGATGAATACAATGTCAATTTATTTTGGTGCTGCTGTAATAACCGGTGACGCAGCTGCATGGCGCAACTTCCTAACACCATGCCCATACGACCCCGGCTATCGTAACCTCAAGGGTGGACCGAGAACACTACAATTTTAATCCTATTCTTGGTCAGACCCAAGAAGCTACGCAGTTTAGCAGGCCGCAGGCGCGCTTCACGGGGTGTGTTCGGACCCCGTCCGAAGGTTTGCGCACGTGTCTAGTATCGGGTATGATTTCTGAGGTCCCCCAGGGAGGCTAGCACCAACACCTGCTCGCAGGTCATGGAGCCTAGCCGCTATTCCCTATCTTAGACTCATTGGAAGTTGTTTGGTTCTATTTTAGTGTAATGAGTGTTAAAATAAAATATGGAAACGTCCCTAGAAATTTGAAGCTCAAGACGATTTACCTGGCTAAGATCGCGGTATGCTCCGTGTTAGAGCATTGACCTATGTGGCCCCCACAGTGTTCCGACAGGCCCTGAGTGTTTAATGTCAAATTATCGATGGCGTGGCCTGTTTCCTCAATAAATTCTATGCTAGCGTACTGGTGCCTTGCCCAGCGAAAGTTTTAACTCATTCGAGTCAAGAGAATTCCTGACAAATTTTGAGTTTCGGTCAGAAACTAATAAAATTTTACTAGCGTTATCTGGTTATTTCATTAAAGCGTAAATAGATCTGACAGAAGGCCCTGCTCGCCAGTGTTTGTGACATTCTCGTCCGCAAGCCATGACAGGTAGTGCCTGCTCGTCCGTGCGGACAAACCAGAAAAGAAAACTCCCTACCGTCTCGGTATCGAATAAGACTGTACTCGGTGTGTCAATATACAACGTTTATTTACATGAATTAAATGTTATCGAGGGGACGAGTGTTCCTAAAAAACACGGGGCGCGACGAATAAAGCGGTTCGGGGAAGCCTAGTAGTATCCTGCATGCGGTTCCACATACCGTGGTGGCACGGGACGTTAAAAAGAGAACATGTGAGGAGCGTGCAGGTATTCGCCAAGTTGCGAACTAGGGGCGGTTATCCCTGCTTCGATTCAATGATAGCGAACTACTCGGCTATGCGGCGCACTAAGCCGGGGCCCTAGAGTACTTCAGAAATCGCTCCTCAATGCAGATCGCTCTAGGCGACGTATACCTAGGCGGGCGGAGAAAGGACGGTGGTCGGAACTGACTATGCAAGCTCGACCGCATCGTTGGAGCGCTACTCAAAACACAACCGACTACAGAATCTGACGAGGGGCGTCTAATCGCCTATCCTCAAGATACCCTTGCATTAGGGCCTACACGTAATTTTAGCCTATTGTATTTGACGACCTTACCTACCTAACGGTACGACTGACCGAACGGTGAGCTCCAGAAACGACAGTAGGGGAAACGGGGATAGTTCCTTAGATTTAGGCCGACGCAACACGGTCGTGGCCCCACGTGGCATGATGCGTCCTTGTAGACCACCTACGAGGCCGCTGCCCAAATGATTGTTTCCTATTTGTTCTCCCTGCTGGGATCTTGGTGGAAATCAGCCTTTTGAAGCGGGCTTTCCTAACTGAAGGTTAAATCGGCCTTGCTTCTTACTTTTAGGGGACGTTTTTTGTTAATCGAGACCGGAGCGATCGGCCTCGGACGCCCTTGCGTCTTTCCTGTGTCTTCTCGTTGCCTCTCTCTAACCGTACTTTTCTTTTATGCACGCAATAATGCAGTGCCTCAACTGCACTGTACTGCAGTCGAGTTATCATCGACATAATAGTCGATGTTCCTATGTGTCTGTGGCTGAGTGGTTAAGGCAAACAAAACTCCAGCGGACTTAAATTCTCCGTGCAGGATCAACTCATAATACGGGGAAATGTACTGGCTGGCACTGAAGCTGTAGAAATAATGAAACTGGGCATACATAGTACATAGCCTAACGGGCACTCATGATAAATATTGAAACCTGGCTAGACTCAGCGATCGACTTGCTCCAAAAAGAAAAAGGGGTTTTGCACTCGCCCGGTTTGGAGCCAAAATGGCCCGGGCGAGGAGGTAAGTTTTCTTTATTTTTTAGAAAATCCTAAAATTTTGTTTGAAGGCGGGGACACAATGTGTTTCTCCCGCAACGGCGGTGTCTAGTGATGGCTCAGGGGGCAAGCTTTAATTCCGTTACTTTTAGACAATGGTCTCGAGTGAAGACCATTGCGTAGTGCAATGGTGAACACCGGTAAATTTAATTGTTTTCACCTAGTAGTTATTTGGGGCCCAAAACTTGTGTATTACCACAGAAGGAAGCGTCAACGTCCTAGGTCGAGGTCGGCGGAATTTTGCTCGGCTGGGGGACTTGCTCCTCTAGCTCATTTTCGAGTAACCCGGGGTCTAGAGGGGCGTCTAAAGTTAATCCGGTCAGTCGTCACAATGAAATTTGTACCTAGGTGAGATATCAACTAAATTTGTGAAAACGACTTAGGTCGGTGTCAAACGATCATACAGAGACGGCCCTTAACCAACGTTCAGCGTAAGTAGCAAACACCTTAAGCTCATGTGATGATACCTAGAATTTGATCTGTCTTTTGTGTTCCCAAATTTTCTTAACTCGAGTGGAATAAAAGAAATTTAAAGGGTTTCCTAAAACCCGACGAAGGCTAGTCCTCCGTCCCTAATCTACGACTCTGTCCAAGCTCAAACACGGCATGAGCATTGAACGATCAACTAAGCTGCAAATTTGGAAACCATAATAGCAAAACCATTGAACAATTCCCTACTTTCCGTGGCATACACGTTCAAGAAATTTTACCGTGGTCGGCTCAGGAAAAGTCGTATATCCTAACTCAAAAGAAGCAAGTCATGTAAACCCTGGACTAGAGGCGTCCAATTTGTTGTGCCTTACCTAACACCACGGGGAATCAGACAGACTTCGGCCTTGGTGCCTACAATTTGGAACTCTCCGTGCAATCGCTCAAAATGCCAAAAACGGGACTCGACTAGAGGAGGTTTTGTCAAGGGACCTATGAAAGTGTAGCAAGTCGGCGTGGACAATGAAACGGCCATCGACGGACGCCTACTCGACTTATGAAGTGTAAAATCGTGCTACAATTACCTAAATTCTAACGAATGGTTTGTTACAGTCGTCGCCGGGGAAAAATAAACCCCCGTACTCTCGAGCATCCTTCTGACTTACAATGTTCGATCCGGGACAGCAATCGCTAGTCCCCTTCCGCGAGACGGAAGATGCCTGCGCGGGTCCTCCATCTGTCGAATCTCATTCCAAACTCGCAAAAGCCGAAAGCACGGAAAAGCAGAAATTATGAAACTACAATACAAAACTCAAGCGTCGGAGCTGGTCAGTAGAGTCGGCCGAACTCCGCGCTGCCGAAGACGAACTGATTCGACGAGTCGACGCGCTGGTCGTCGCCTCGAATTTTCTGCCCATAGTTTAGGATAGCGATTTCGTCGCTATCCAATCGTCGTTGGTCGGGCAACGCCCATTTTTCTTGGGTTTTAGTTAAGTGTCCAATTGGGGACACTTCCGGAAAATCGAATCTTGACGGCTACCGTAAACCGTCCATGTCCTTAAAGAGAGTCGGCTTCAATTAAATTTGCCGACATCAAGTTTGAATCTTCCGAGTACTCGGAAGTTGACCATCTGTGAGTTTTGTCCCAATTTTCCCAAGAAAAGTAAATTTTGAAGTCCCAATTTCCCGTCCTCATCGCCGGATGTCCAGCGAAATCGGATCCTAAACTCACAATGTTTGAACAGTTTCCGGTCCCAGCTTAACTTAAACTATTGCAAATACTTTCGGGTCACGCAATTTCCTTCTTCAGCCCCAATTAGCGTGACAATCTGCTCATAATTCGACTATTTGTTCTTCCCAGCCCATCCCGAGTCGGCAAGCATCAACTCAGCCTTTGTGGTTTTCGACTTGCCGCACTCCTAATTAAGCTAAATTCGAATTAGCAGATGACCCTCGTAGGCGAGGACATCCAAAAACAACGAAAAGAATTAGCTTGTTAGAGATTCGCTTGCGAGTGCCTATGTTTCAAAGTCTCGCCGGGGGGGGGGGACCGGCGACGGGAAATTATCTGCCTCGGGGCCAGAGGTGGGGCAAACCTTAACGTACTTCCAACTGCTCAGGGACCCTGCTCCGGGGCCCCTAGGGTCCTCGGGAGGGCCCTAAAGTCGCCCCCCGTTCGTCCTATCCCTCCGTATTTTGTCCGTCCGTACAACTCTGAAATTTAACAAATTTTAATGTACGATGTCCTCGTCCGTCCGTTTTTGCATGTCCTCATATAATACATATAATATAATTCTTACATTTTCTATACATATAATATAATTCTTACATGTAAATATAATACATATACACACAGACACATACACATACTACACACAGTAGACACACTGGCGTCCTGAGCGACAGAAATCTCGCTCAGGATAAATACACACACGACAAGTCAAACACAACAACAACAAAGCGACAACGAAGAAAACCGACCAGAAACGTCGGTTAGAGAGAGAACGAGGACAAAAGCGAAAGGACAGCGAGGACACGAAGAGGGCGGCACAAGGGGAATCCCGGGGAGATTCCGAGGGGGTGGGGCGAGATTCGGTCCCAGGACGAAGAATGAGGCCGATCGATATCAAACACGAGGGGGAAGGACGTAGTAGCGGATCGGGACCCACTTATGGGTTCCGATGTGTGTTAGTATGGGGAGCTCAAGCGGGCTCTCCTGCGTTAACGGTTGGGCGGAGCGAGACGACGGGGGTAAGAACGGTACTAAAATCGCGGCGATTAAAGAGAGTAGTGGCTACGGTAGGGGCGCTTATGTTGGTTGTCCAGGGTTAACGGGGCGGCGGACCGAGACCCGCCGGGTATTTTTGGAGATGTCTCATCGAGACGAATCCAATGAGGGGCCTTTGTAGAGTTTGCGCGAAAAAATCTCGATTTATCGGTGCCCATCAGCGGTCGACAACAGCTTTCTACGCATATTTGCGTGGCTACCGCGGGTCAGCAGGGACTCGGAAAGAGGTCCGGCACATATCATTGGATTGAACTAGTCACGATGAACAAAACGAGGGGTCGTATGCACCGTTTCTGACTCGGGGTGGGGCGAGGATGTCGGAGAGTGGGGGCTTGTATTAGTTGCATACTACAATGGGCTGCAGAAACGAAGCGGTAGCTTCAAATAATACATCTTATAATCGCGAAAGCTACCAAAAGTGTGATTTCCGCTTGTCGCGACTTGTAGTTTTTGTGACCATTACTTACTATATCGCTAAAACCAAGTAAAGTTAATATTTTTGATTTCAGTCTTAACGAACTTGCTTTCTTGAACGTGCAGTCAGGGGCCTCCTATTCCCGGACGGTCGTAACCGTCAAACCTAGAGCACATAGTGTCTGCTGGTTGGGGTTGCGACTAATTTCCAGTTTCCATCGGTGTGGGGGCTCCATTTTCGCTCGTACAGGTCGGTTGAGGCGGCTTACTTCCTTCTAATTTAGTCAGGTCGTAACACTCGTCCCTAGCAAAGTCGTTAATTACAACAAAAGTATGCGGTACGTTATCCGAAACAGTCTACGGATATAACGCGACATTTGTAGGTGTGGCAGAGCCGGGCGGAGGCGCTCTGTTATTTCGGGATCGAGGAATTTTGCTTTGTTTCTCCGTGAAATAGCTTTAATGTCTCGAGGTCCCATCTTGAGATCGGAGATATCTTGCCTGGCTTGATCCCCGTCAAATAAATAGGTGACGAGGAGCTGATAGCTTTGCTCCGTAGAGGCATATTGGACTGGGTATTGTTCGATAGTTTGACCCAACGGAGCCATATTTGATAGTTCTGGCCAACGAGTGCCTTTTGAAAGAAACGTCTCGATAGGAGCGGCGTAGTTGATAGTATAGAATGGCACACGCGGCTGCGGGTTTTGTTCCATTTTGTTTATTTTTCGATCGATGTTTCCTGCAATAATATTCATCGCCATTAGTGGCGGTTCTTGAAGGTCGTTTGGTGCGGGAGCTCGAGTCCTTGGGAGTGTTGTTTCGGGCTGGCATCTGCGCTACAATCGTCTTCCCCGAGGTGGCTGTCTTGGCGGTCGAACCACCTCTAGTCCAATGTCTTCAGGTCGTAATTGTCGTTATCCGTCATTCTCGTCCGGTTCCAAATCAGGATGTGCGGCTAACATGTCTTCAATGTCCTGGTCGTCAAATATGTCCCTAAAAGGTTCGAACATATCGTGCTGGGCACGAACACTCCTGGCTGGAGGGTTCATAGGCATGACAGGATCACGATGTCGAGTCGGTGGAGCAAAAGGCACGGTTTGTCTGACTGGGGCAGGTGGTCGGGGAGCAGGGTCTCGGGTGATCAAGCGCGGTATTACCACTCGAGCTTCAGCTCCATGTGGTATATAGTCCTCGTACACTCGACGGCGATCTCTAGCCTGACGATGTGGTTGGCGTTGAGTGGGTTGGAGAGGCTCTGTCTTTCCCCCGGTTCTCTCACCAGAAGGTCCAAACTCAGGGGAACCCTCACTTTCCTCAGTAGAAGGGTCTAGTTCGAAGCGGGGTCTTCGACTAGGTCCCGGTAAAAGTTGACTGAGGGGTATTGTATTTCATCTTCCCAGTCTTCCCAACTAACATGCGGTCGAGCTTTAGCGCGTGCGGGTCGAGCTAGAGTCCCTTTCTTGGCGGAGGATGCGCTGCGCGGCGGCGCCTTGTTCCTCCCCGAATAGAAGAACCCTCGGTTGACTCGCCTATGGTCGAAGTTGTCTCGCTAACCGTGGGGACGGCTCGTGTTCGAGATCGTTTGGCTTTGCCGCCCTCCGAAAATTCGGTGGGTCGGTCTGACTCTTTCTTACCTCTTTCCTTTTCCTCACGTCTTCTAGTCAAGCTTTCAACAAATTCTGCCACAATGTCATTGGCGGCCGTTTGGGCCTCCGAGGGTGGGTGCTGTATGATAGGTACTGCTAGATATTCCACTAAATCGGTTGCATCCTGAAGTTCTCCCCGAGCACGGCCCTCTTCATCTTTGATTCTTTTCCTTTCTTCTAATGCCCATTCCCATTCTGCTTGTTGGTTTTGTTTCCTCGTGGTCCAGGGACCGAAGGAAGAAACACGAGGGGTACCAGTCTCTTGTTCCGGTAGGGGTGATAGCGCAACAGGGGTTATCCAATGGTGGTCCTAGCTTTACGTTCCGCGAGGGGTGAGAGTAAGGGTGGGATTGCCCATCGATGCGGCGGTGTTGGAGAATCCACAGTTTCGGGTGATGTATCCTCGGAATTTGCAGCGGACGCTGGTTCGCTAGCCGGTGTGGGGGTTTTAACTGGTTTCTGTCGTGGTTTTTAGATACGGGTTTTCGCGTCGGGACTGGTTCTACGGGAGGCTGGCTATAAACTGGGGCGGATTGCGTAGGTAGTGGTCTGGGAGGTGTCGAGTACGGTGTAATCCATTCGTCTGGGGTATACTCCTCTAACGTAGCTTCGAATCCTAAAGGCATTAGCGGCGTGTGTGGGAGCGGAGTAGGTGGAGCGGAATATGCGTGGCGAGGCTTGGGATATCGTAGTTCATCCGGCTCAGGAGATTCACGATGGAGGCGGTACGATACCGGTGGTTTATCCGAGTCGGTGATTAAGCGTTGTGAGCGGGGGCTGCGGTAAGTTTGTGTAGCTGCTGCAGCGCTGCGTTGGGCAGGCGTAAGCGGCGACGTCTGGACAGCGTGTTCTACGGCCGAAGTTGGGGATACAGCTAGTTCTGGAGTGTGGGGTGAGGACTCATCCGGGTCTTGCGAAGCGAGTAGTTCAACGAGGCCTAAGTCGTTGACGTTAAATGGTCGTAACGAGCGGCCATTGCCTGAGCGTGGCAGAGCTAAAGGTCTAGTTGGTTCCTCAGTTCTGACGGATCGCTCTTGCTCCCGTATGGTAACTGGGGCAGTATGTCGTCCGTATTCTGGAGAGAATGAGCCTGTGGGCCTACCAAGCGCGTAAGGCAACTTAACAGGGTCTTGTGTAGCGAGTTCCTGCGAGATAGCAGGCCATTCAGTGTCGGGAGTTCTATCGGGATCACAAATGGGTAACCTGTTCTGTTGATGAACCTTGAGCTGGGGCCTGAATGGCTAATCGTTCCACTACGGCGCGGTGTATGTCAGCCTGAGCTTGCGTGTATACTAGATTAGGATCACCGATCTCCACACTAGTTGTATCAGATGCGCCATCGATGTGTTTGCGTAATCGGTCGACTGCCTCTGGGTCGGCAGCCTGTAGCTCCCTAGCGAAATATTTATCGGCGAGGATAGCTTCTCCTGGTTCCTGTAGTGCAGCTTCAATGTATGCGGGAGCAACGGCTTTCAGTAAATCAGCCATGTCGGGAAAGCTGCTAAGTGGTCTATAACATGGTTTGGTGCGTGGTGTTGGTGGACTACGTGGTCAGAGGCATTGGGTTGTCCGTGGAGCTTGACGCAAATGCAGGGCAACATTATCTTAGTAATTTGGTACGGTCCACACCATCTGCGTTCCAGTTTACGTGATAGACCAGGTGTTGTATAGTATCGGTAGACCCATACATGATCATTAACTCGATAGTCTGGGACCTTGATTTTGCGATTGTAGCAACGTTTCCTATATTCTTTAGCAGACTCTATGGAGCGATAGGCTCGGTCTCTGATCGTGGCTAACCATCGTTGTACGTTAGCGCGGTAGGCTTCTGCTCCAGGATAGCTTCCCCAATCGGTCTGTGTCTCGATTCCACCCGGTACTCGGGGTTGGAATCCGTGCATGAGCATGAAAGGTGGGTAATGTGTAGAAGCGTGTACTGCGGAATTGTAGGACATGATACAATAGGGTAGGACTTCGTCCCAAGTGGTATGGTCATTCTCGCGTAAAGCTACTCTTAGGAGGAATAGTAATGTGCGATTGAAACGCTCGATCTCTCCATTGGCTTTCGGATTGTAACTCAAAGTTTCTCGCTTAAAAGTGTGTAGCTTAGCGCATAGGGCTTCCATGACTTCTGAAACGAAGCATCCTCCTCGGTCGGAAACGCGTTCCTCGGGAACGCCATAGCGGCACACTACGTCTTCGACGAAAACTCGAGCTACACTCTTAGCTGTTTGGTCAGGCAGTGCGGCGGCGATGACTAACTTAGTGAATTGGTCAATGAAGGCAATAACGTACCGATTTCCCTTTCGGGACAAACCCGAGTATCCAATATGTCGACGAACATGCGATGCATAGAGGCACTAGCCAGCGGGTTATCTCCGAGCGCGGCTCGAACATTTTGAGGAAGATTTCGGGATCGCTGGCAAAGTACGCACCGTTTCACGTTTATCGACGTCCTTACCCATGGTATCCCAATAGTAGAACTGCTTGAGCTTTCTCAGTAGACGATCCCTACCTGGGTGTCCACCGGATAGAGTGTCATGTTCGTGTTTGAGTATTTGTCGAATGAGTAGTCTGGCCACGCACAATTTAGGTCTGTGGTCGTTCGGCATGATGGGATGCAAGTACAGAATGGCTGTGTCGGGGCAGAGACGGTAGTGGTGGGCTTCTAACTTGAGAGCAGTCGCTACCTTTTCGTCAGCTGGTGGCTGACGGGTATGCAGGTACCACCATATAGGTCCAAATTGTTTGTCCCTACGTTGGATGTAAGGTATGCAATTGAGGAGGTTTCGTCCTTCATACTGTTGGAAGTGTGGTAGGTATATGTGTTCACCGGTGTCATAAACCTGTTCAGGGCGTTGTAGTCGTACTCGCGGTCCACATGCATAGGCGACCCTAATTAAAGTATCGAATTCCTCGGCTTCTGGTAAACCACCATACTTTTTCCTAGCAGTTATGGGTAATGTCCGAGGTCTGGTGGGGTCAGTTGTACCAGCAGTGGTACGCGTTGAGCTTTCGCTTGCCGCGACAGGAGGGGCGGTGTCGGAGCAGTCGGGGTTCTTGTGGCAACGTAGGCCTAACAAATGTGTCAGGGGCCGATGAAGGTCCAGGGGCTGAGTCACTCGCAGGCTCTCGGGTGTGGACTGGTTCAGTCGGCGGTCCGGGAGCGGTCGAGCGCTTCCAGGGCATCTCGACTTCTTCAGGCCATGGGTCGTCGATGTCTCCACAGAAAATGAAACGTATTGGGTCCGGTAGGGGATTATATCCGCGTCCTCCGAACATGCGATAGAAGCGCTCCCTAACGTGCTCGGGTGGGAGGTTAACGGGAGCGTCTGGGGGAAGTCCCATTAACTGTAAGTAGTTTCCAAGCTTCTTCCGTAGGAAGTCTCCGCGGTGGTTTGGCAGGAGCTTTGCCCTTGCCACGATCCTGTCCTTTCACGGCTACAGCAACCACTCGAGTATGGTTCTGTGCGTCATCTTCGGCTTTGTCGGCGGAGTCGGAAAATTCCACGTCGTGTCATGGGTCGCGTGAAAGTCCATCTGCGTTGGCATTGGCCTTACCAGGTCGATATTCGATATTGAATCCACCGAATTCCATAAGTAACTCATTACACCATTGGGCTAGGCGTGAGGCGCGAGTCAAATAGTGCCTTAAGTGGCTTGTGATCAGTCTATACATGGAATTCGTGTCCGAGCAAGTAATGCCGAAAATGTAGAGCAGGCCCATCTAATAGCAAGGGCTTCGGTTTCAATAGCGGGGTAACGACGTTGGTAGTCCACTAGCGATTTGCTTGCGTAGGCGATAGGAAATGTCCCTTTATCGGTCTTTTGCGAGAGCACGGCTCCTAAAGCGTATCCTGAAGCGTCCGTTTGGAGGATGAAGGGTTTAGAAAAGTCCGGGTAGGTGAGTAGTGGTTCTTGTACCAGTGCTTTGCGTAGCTTTCCGAATGCTTCCTCGCTTTGCGGTGTCCATTTAAATTCGGTGTCCTTACGTCGGAGGGCATTGAGTGGTTCACAAATTTCAGAATAGTGTGGTATGAACTTGTGATAGTAGCCTACAAGTCCTAAGAAGTTCTGTAATTGCTTGAGTGTTTCAGGTCGTTTGTAGTTGTCTATGGCGGCCGTTTTCTCGGGATCAGGTTTGACTCCTTCAGAGCTGATAATGTGTCCAAGGTATTTTAATTGTTTCTGTCCAAATTGGCATTTGGAGGGTTTTAGTTTAAGATTAGCCTTACGAAACCTATCGAAGACTGTGATGAGATCTGCTAAGTGCTGTTCAAATGTGTGTGAGAAAACTATTATGTCATCTATGTAAATGACGCATCTCTCCCATTTCAAGCCTTTTAAAATGATTGACATGCACCTTTGGAAGGCGCCAGGAGAAGAATTTAACCCAAAAGGTAGAACATTGTACTCGTACTGTCCGTGGACAGTGACAAAGGAAGTTTTCACCTTGGTTTCGGGATCTAATTCTAATTGCCAAAATCCTTTGTTAAGGTCCTGGCTTGACATGAATTTTGTGTTTTGCAGACAGCCTAATATGTCGTCTATGCGGGGTAACGGGTAAATGACGCGTTCGGCTACTACGTTGAGCTTACGAAAATCCACACATAAGCGTAAGGTGCCGTCACTCTTAGTGACGTACACTATGGGGGAACCCCATGGTGAATCGGATGGAGTCATCAGTCCGGCTTCCACCATATTGTTTAGTTCTTCCCTCAAGGGTTCGCGTAGAGAATGTGCCTATCTGTAGGGACCTTGTTTTATGGGTTTCGCGTCCCCAGTAATTATCCTATGCTGGTGTACACCACACCTACCTAGGTCGAATGGGTGCACACTGAAATGTCGGCGTTTTCAGAAATAGTGGTTTTCAATTGTTTCAGTTCACACGGGTTAAGTGTAGTCTGCCCAAAATCGATGTTGCTCAGTACCTGAATGGATCGTTCTGTATCGATCGTTTTCTTTTGGTCGTTTATGACCTGTACTACATTATCGTGTGTAACTCCTATGCGGTTGCATTGTTTAGTGTGCTGAGGAGGTCCGAGCTGAAGTAGACGCTTATTGCTTTCGTATAGGAACTCGACCTCTTTGTCGTCAAGCATCTCGATGTGTCCTATAGTTTGTCCTGCGTGTATTGCAACAGGTATGTTTCCAAAATTCATCATCGCCACTGGAATCATAAGTTGACCAGTGAGAACCGAAGAGTGGCTATGGCGACGTCCCTAATGAAGGGGTCTGGTACAAACAAACCTTGTCCAGTGGGCGGTTGTGTAATCTCGGGGATCGCGTTGATGAATAGTTCTGTGTTGGGCGGCACCTGTGTATTTTTCCTGGATACTACGTTAATGACTGGCGGTCGATAGTCTCCTTGGTCGGCAAAGGGTGCGGAACAGTATCCGTCCCGTTTGATAAATCCAAACAGCGGTCCTTGAAATTTATGGCTACATACGGTGGTAAAGCCATGAAGTCTTTGCCTAAGATGCATTCATACGGAGTGTCGGTAGCTACTTGGAAGTCGCATGGGGTGCTTAGCGAGCCTATAGTAATTGGTGCTTTCACTGCTCCGCTAATTGTCAATTCCTGTTGAGTCGCTGATACTATACGGGTGGCGTTAGTGTCTCGGGGTACTAGGCCTAAGCGGGCGGCTAGGGCTTGGGACATAATTGAGACATCAGCTCCGATGTCGACAAGTGTCGTGACGGGAGTACCGAATATGGTCGCGTTGATGAGTAGCGGAGTGTTACCTGCATTCATGGTGTTCAATTGTCTGGTGAACATGCCTTGTCGAGGTCCACGGCGTAAGTCACGAGTAGGAGCAGCGAATAATTCGTCGTCCTCTATGAAAACGAGTTCTTCCTCGGACGATGCACGGGTGGTCAATAGTCGGTTAGAGCGACGCGGGGCACGATTGGACAACAACGGACACGCGCGGCGTCCACGAAGGTACAATCGAAACCTCGGTCGGCGAAACTCGGGGTGTAGTGTCCTCCTCAGGTGGTGCGCTAGGGCCTCTTTTGTCGGCTCTAATCCACCAAATTGCTTTTCGGGGTTTTCCGTCAGTTTTGATCAGTCTCCCGCGGCATGGTAGCTATCGGGGTAGATAGTATGCGTACTTAGGAGAGACCTTACACTTGGTCATGCAATAGACCAGGCTAATTATGCTGGCAATGATGGTGACTAGAAAGTGAGGCGAAAGTCCGGTATACTCTAAAGCAGGAAAGTACTATCTTTTGAACTTGTTCCTTGGCTATCTGAGCTACCTGTAACTTTGTCGCCTTACCGTCATCGAGTGAGCTCCACTTTAAAGGTCTTAATTTGAGGCCGGAGAGCCGGTCAATGGAAATATTTGGTCCAAATTTGGTTGTGATTTCCTCTGGCTTGAGCATGCTTGTTAGTACGCTCGATCCTACGACCAACTGTGTAAAGTTTCCGTGGGGAAACCATCAAATTCCGTTGGGCGGAACCTTAATGGCCTTACCTATGGTTACATGCGCGAGCTGGCTTCGATCAGTATAACTTCAGGTTCACTAGTCCTAACCAGAACACCTTGAATAGTTGTGTGTACGGCTGTATCATTGGCGAGTGGGCCGATAAGCGTGCGGTTGCTACATGCGTGCTTGGTGGATTCTGGCACGAGTTCACCTGCGATGATCCATTCTAAGCAGTTTGTACTGTGGTCGGTTACTAACGCGTGGGGTGCACAAAAAGAAATTCCGGGTCTGTGCTTGCATGCTCCTAGGTTTAAAGATTCGAAGCGAACGTGTCCCAATCTGGCTGCATATTGCGGTAGCGGTAGTCTCAATTACGTTAGCGTGTCAGGAGCGTTCCAACCTGTGTTGTAGACCCGGAAATAAGGGCGGACATCGCTGCGTTTAGGCAAAGGTAACTGCAAAATAAAGCCAAAGCGAAATCCCGTTAAATCTACACTTACGGGCATCACTCGTCCAAATTGGTATGCTAGACTGGGTTCTCGCATCAGAATGGTTTTAGAAATGCGGGGATCCATGGCGAATAATTGTCGTAGCATAACGACATCGATAACAGCAGGGGAGAGTTCGCCGTTTAACATAGACTCCATTATGGCCTGTACCGACGAGCGCATGTTCGCTCGAAGTATGTGGTCAATCAATTGATGGTGCACGTGTGTGACCTCTTTTTGGTCAGCACATCGTACCTGTTCAATCATGGAGACTACCTCCTGCATGCTGTGGTGTAAAAATGCATAAATGTCCCCGTTAGCTCTTGTTAATTGCTTTATTGCTTTAGTGTTCCGGAAAGAGACGTCATTCGTCTCGCGCATAAATTTTTCGAGAACGGTCACTTGCTGACGTACATTATTAATATGAACGCCGTCAGCGAAGGCCATTCCTAAACCTAGAAAACCAGAAACAGCACCGGCAGCGGCGGCGATTAGGCTTGCAAAGGTTGGCAAGGTCACATAAGTGCTCGTTCTCCACGCAGAAAGAGTGCACAAGTAGCGAGTAGTAATGAGTATCCAGTATGCCATGATATGCGTCGTCCATTTCTCGTTCCAGTGCGCTCAAGGTTGTATGCAGCTGCGGGTACTCAGTACAGTTCGCCTTCCTGCAACAATCAGCTCGGCAGGATCCATTAACTTCATACGGCGGACAAACATTGCTTACGTAGGGGTCTGACTTGCGTTCCCAATCTCTCTACGATAGCTGCAGTACTACGGGCAAGTGCGTAGTTTGGTCAGAGGTGATGACCAAACCCTACGGTTCGACAACGACACCTACTTGGCGGTTTACAAACGCACCTAGTCGCGAAATTGCATCACTAAAAGGCGAGCGCATGGCGTGCGTAGAGCTCAACGTCGAAAGCCAAAGTAGCAGTAGGACAGTGCAAACTTTCCACATACCTGTATCGGGACCTAATCCGCTATTCAAGCCAGGTGAAGAGGGTCGGGCCATCTTTCGGGGAAGCTCCGATTCGTCCTCACTGTCCACTACTTGTTCATCAGTTCCACTCGGGGTTTCCCTATCAGCTGGTCGGACATTTTCTACCATTGGTTCACTTTGCTCATCGAGATCCTCTTCGGACGTGCTCAAACAGTCAGCCATCGCTAGGGCCAGCTGTTCGTCCAAGCCTTGAGTAGAGCTAATGATACTACTGCGTCGGAGTGTACACGGTTCCGAGATCATGTAGTCTACTTCTACGTGCTCGCCTATCGCC
>JASANE010017675.1:0-14575 GCA_030248225.1 Trileptium ribeirensis
TTTTGGCACTCTTCTAGTTCACATATCTACAGTAATGTATTATTTTATATTAGGGTTGTGCTTTAGGCTAATCCTAGAACAAGCCTAAGACTAAACCTACACAAGCCGATAACTGATGTAATATAGGGCCCAATATCTAGGTAATATTTTAATATGTGTACCGTTAAACTTGATTACTATAGATAATAACACTTGAAGAGTGTCGTTGTGTCAAACTCGCCTTGGTAGCTTACTACTTGTTACAGCAGATTACGATTATTGTCATTACTGGTTTAAAGTTTTGAACTATAAGCTACCTACAAGCTATCTATGAGCCTACAAGCCTACCTATGAGCTACCTACGAGCTACATACAAGCTCCGTATAAGCTACCTATAAGCTACCTACAAGCTATCTATAGCCTACCTACGAGCTACATACAAGCTCCGTATAAGCTACCTTCAAGCTACCTGCGAGCTAGCTACGAGCTACATACGAGCTACCTATAGGCTACCTGCAAGTTACCTATAAGCTAGTCATACACTACCAATGAGCTACCTACAAGTTACCTATAAGCTACCTACAAGCTATCTTCAAGCTACATATAAGCTACCAAAAAGCTACCTACAAGCTACCTGTAAGCTAGTCATACGCTACCAATGAGCTACCTACGAGCTACCTATAAGCTACCTATAAGCTACGTGTGCCTATAAGCTCTGCGAACTGTATCATCGAAATTCGCCAAAATCGCCCAAGCTATGTAATATACAGCCACAAGTAATGTTTTTGATAAAAAATTTTATTTTTAGATATTTATAACAACTACGTTACTCTATTATAGATAATTATAGTTTTGAATAGTTGATTCTCTAAGGGTTAACTTTTCACTGTGCAATGAATGGCTTCCGTGTCATAAAATAGATTCTGTTGATTTCTTCATTTTTATACTCAGGTTTGGCTTTATTATTTATTAAACTAAACTAAAATATTACTGTTATCATCTGTTCCTTTGTATTACGTTGCAAATAATTATTTGTAGATTATAAAAATTAATCGAGCTTACTAGCGATATATTGTATGCTACTATACTGGCTATCCGATGAGGTCGAGAAGCACAAAACGTAAGATAAAAACCACAAAACGTAAAAGATGAAACTTGCAAATATTTTGCACTACTGTGTATTCGTACAAGAGGAAAACATCCACAAAAGATGATCTTTAGTATGAACCAGCCACAATAACGTAAGGTTAAATATGAAAATATTTTAGCATTACTTAATTACTATATCTAAAAAAAAAGCCAGAAAAGCAGCCAGCGTAGAACTTTAGGGTACAAGTAAATAGATCCACATGGATAATGATTTAGATTAGATCTTTACAATGAACACAGCTTTATATAAAAAGAGAAGCTGTAGGCCAAGGCTTAGTATATTTAGTCGGCATATAATAGAGAATTCAACCCAAGCTCCACCTACCTGATTTAGGTTTAGATTTAATCTAAACTAAAGCTTTATATAAAAAGAGAAGCTGTAGGCCAAGGCAGAATAGCGGCAAAAAGAGAAAGACCAAGCCACCCCTGATTAGGTTTAGTTAATCCTTTATATAAAAAGAGAAGCGTAGGCCAAGGTCGTACGTTATATCGGCGGTGTGAGAGGATCCCCCCCGCGCCCCCCCCCCCTGGGTGTATTAATAATTAGAAAAAATAGAATGGCTTAAGGAGGCGTTTGAGCGGCATATAATAGAGAATTCAACCCAAGCTCCACCTACCTGATTTAGGTTTAGATTTAATCTAAACTAAAGCTTTATATAAAAAGAGAAGCTGTAGGCCAAGGCTTAGTATATTTAGTCGGCATATAATAGAGAATTCAACCCAAGCTCCCTAGACATTACTTTGGCCCAAATAATGTTCAAAAACTAGTAGTGAAATTTACCGGGTTGTGTGTAAACAGTGTTGACGTCTAATTTGAACGAACCAACAGCCGCAGCTTGTCGGAGTATGCTTTTGGATTGTAGAACCTAAAAACAGCTGTCTGACAGTGTTAAATTAAAAATACTACTACAAACAATGAATAAATCTTTTTAACACATTTTCTATTCTATTAGTCACGTTGTTCAAAGATTCCATTGGCAAATTCCACTTACTGACACTCATCTAATTCTAAGCGCCTGGAAAAGTTTGTATAAACCCCTAAATATAGTAAGTCAAAATGTTGTTTTGCTTGTTTTACTAAGAAGGAATACGATCTCTATTCAGTAATTGTTATATAAATCCACCCAAAAAATTATTATGTTAGCTTCAAAACTATGCTCTGGCGTTAATGCTGTTTGTTAAAATTTTAGGAAATAATTATATAATCGTATATCATAAACCAGATTACAATCCCCGCCCCGCCAGCCGCCTAAATACACATAAACGAACTAAAGAATTTATAGTGAACATAAAACTCAAATTACGACCAAGGCTGACCTAAGAAATTATTTACGAACACTATAATAGTGTATATGTTGCATCATTTACAATAAGATGTGTGCGCATGGTCCTAATTATGTCACGCCTTCAAATGGGCTAGCTACTATGTCACGCATATAGTCCAGCTCTACTATTAAAATTTTGAATAACCTAGCTAGGCTATGCATTTGTCATCGACTGTCGAGCCGTACTGTGCTTTTGTTACGAGGCGTTCAGATGAGCCCTATAACTTAAGCCAGAGACTATTTAGTCCGCGAACATTATGTTTTATTATACGTATCTAAATAATGCCCCAAAAGCGGCATACAGCTTAAAACGTTAATTGTATATATTAAAACAAATATATAGCTTAGAATTAATGTGAAAATATTATAGAACAAAGTGCTATTGCTCTAAACAGAATACTAAATATAATTTCTCAATTGACAGTTCATTCGGACGCTCGGTTTGTCACGCAGAGCTTAGCTAAGCTCCAGCTCCCTGTTTGTCACATTATGACTAGCTAAGTTATAAAAATGTACCATAGTTGTCCAGCTAAGCTATATTTCAACCGAACTAGTTGAGTTGCACGCGTGACATAATTTGGTCCTGGCGCACGCATCTTATAATAAATGGTGCATAACGCCATGGTGACAATTCAACTTTCTCAGCATTCTAACACCCTAAATCTGTTATAACCATTTGTAATCTCCAATAAACGTCGGTTAATAGAGCCATATAATTTAATGGAAACCCAAATTATCAACCGAATAAGGCGATGTATGGGATCAAATGACATATAGATTGGAAACAATTGCCACAGTTGTGTACCCAACGGAGATCACAAAATCAATTCCATAATCATCTTCTCCCTCTGTCAAATCAAAGAATGATCTGAATTCGTAAGGCTAGCCTTACTAGACTTAAATCTTATATTAATCGCTTAGTTGAGTGACGACTAATTTATTAACTGTACGAGCACTTACTGTTATCGTTATCAGTTGATCGAAGAACAATTGACCTGGCATGTTGAAATCGAACACGAAATACTAAAATATTATATATAGCTGGCATAGGTATATCAGTATGGCATTTTAAAAGGCAACAAATTAGATTTAGGTACAAATGTACACATACGAAACTGTATCCATATAAATGCAATCAAGCAAGATATTATCGCTGTATTATTCTGATATGGAATTGCAAATCTATTAATGTTTGTTCATTAAATGTTTATATTGTTAGGCTTTCTATATCATAATTATCAACGGCGCAGATCCGAGTTGAAAGGTGTGGGAGTAACAGCTCTAGACAAAATACATATAATTCGCACATACATTCATAGGATAGCTCCTAAAAATTCTAACATGTATATGCGAGTGTGTGGGGATGCAACATCGTTTAATTCTTGCCTTTTTAAATGATTATATTTTGAACAGAGGGGGACCGTATTCCCCACTGCAAAAAGCGGAGAGACCAGTGACCCCCTGACCTCCTTATCTGCTCCCATGATAATTACAAAACCAATATCCAGGCTATCTCAATGATAATTGACAATTTACAGCCAGATGAGTTGTTGCTGTTGCTTTGAGGAGCTAACCTCATCGTAGTACGGTGAGTTAGTCGATTCTTTGACGCTGGTGTATTTCTTCTGATCACCAACTTCAATGCAAACCATGGGATCAATATTGAGTCCAGACAGTTGACGAGCTTCGATGATCGTTACGCAGACCTAAAATCAAAATCTTGTTCGCTCAATCAAATCAAAGATCTGTTACGGATTTCGGGAACGGTTATAAATGCGTACTACGAACAATGCAGTTAAAAAAATCTAGACCGTCTCCTTCTGACAACTATTCTAATTTCACTCTGAGATTCATCCAGATATCAATCTTCTATAGTATATATACCACAGTAAATTCGAGCAATTTGTATCAGATATAAGACACCTTAAATGTTTAAGCCAAAGGCTCAAATGCGAAAAAACCTGAGGGACAGGGTACGGTCGAAAAATATGGTGGGTGGGAGCGGAACGGAATAGTTGAGATGAAGAATTGAAAATTTCAACAATCATATTTCCCGTGTTTGGCTGGTGTTCCGCACGTCCTTACGCCAATAAATTCACACAAAACTGTAGACGTGGTAAATTGTCAGTATTTATAGATAGTCAGCAGATTGTATTAGACGATGTCTTGTATAAATTAAGCGGAAAACCTTTTAAGAAACGCATTTTGGAAACTGCTTGAACTTAAGACGGATATAATAAGAAGAGAAATTATACGACCTAAAACACATGTTATGAATCTTCCGCCCGTCACGAAAATATATGGCTATAAAATACATATATGGGTCTGAGGTCCCAGGGCGGTACCAGGGCTCATAGAGGACTGCTTTTAGCATGCTGTTTTCAAGCGATATTTACTCAAACAGTGCCGTAAACTTTGGTATCTGATGTTCTGCAAGCTATTTACTTTGGAACGAATTTCATGACACTAGGTAGCGTTATTATTTTCGTTTTATGCGTTTAATATAAGGGCGTTAGCTTTGGCGGTGTGGAAAGTTAAATTGGACTGAGAGTGTCGTGTAATTAGCTTCTTGAAACCAAACATCTGAAAACTAATCACAGAGTGACTATCGGAAAGTTTGACATCGGTTTATAACCAGATGTTCGCAATTCATTAGCTCAAAGAAGGACTTCCAGATCGCGGACTTTGTTTCCATTTCCCCATCGACATAAGATACGAATGTCTATATAACTCGCCAATTACTAAGATTGACAGCAACTAACAGTTAAATAGCAATGGAATATCGATTCTATGACTGATTACATGTGCAGATTAAGCCAGAACTATGTGAAATCGCTTTAAAAGTTCTTAGAATTTTCAGTCAATTCTCAACCAGTCTGTATAAATTGTCAATTTTGAGGCTACATCTATAATATTGATAACAGTTGACAGAACCAGATTCAAAAACGCAAGGTGATTTTCAAACTAATTTATTTCGTTCAGTTTACGACTAAAATAACCCTGAGGAGCGTAAATAAAATGTAGACCATGCCGTTCTCGATATACTAAGCCTTAGATTAAGCTTGGTTTTTATATGAGACATACCCTATGCCTAAGTCGGAGTGCGGCCGCACAACGAACCGCCCGCTCTGAGCTGTTCTTTATTCTAACTTTACAACGTAACGCCCCTCATGGTTACTTGGGCCCAAGAAAGAAGACGAATACATTACAAATAAACCACGAAATTATACTGAAAATTCAACGCAGGTCCTTAAAATTTTTTTAGTGGAAATATTTTATATACACACAAACCCGTAGAAAAAACTTTTTCAATCTACAACTTAAAACCCATTTCTGATTCCATTTCACCGAGAACGCCACCACCACCACTGGCATAACCTGAAATTGAAGTATAGCTCGCTCGTCTTCAAAAATTGCAGCCTCAACAGTTTTAGTCAACATCGCTCCGCTTGACGAACGAACGCTTTCATCAACAACTGTCGCTGTGCCATCGGCTCTAAATTCAACCGGGGATGAGTCTTCTCCGTGTGCCCTTTCTTCACCGCCAGGACCCTTTCCACCTTTCATCCTGATTGAAGGCATTTGGGACCGAAATTAAATTAGAGATAATTTTTTAATTAGGGACAGCCTTGTGTAATGCATTCATTAATAAATAATATATTTTTATTATTTAATATAATAAAAGCAGGTAAGATAAGTATATTATTTAATACTTATAACTATATATTTGAGTAAAACAGAGAATTCCCGTAATTATCTAGGCCCTACAACTAACAGGTTCCCTGATCCATTAGATAAATAAAATGTTGGTAAAACTAATAGTACATTGTTTGATCTTCGAGAAACTAACAAATCTACTCTGACAATTGATTTGTTAAACTCAACAGAACTGCGCATCTACACTATAATGAATGATTTAAATTTGAAACAATTTATTTGTCTCATGCGTGAGTAAACTTAAGGTGACCCCGCCATCCATCCTTATGCATTATCATTTAAATTTGGATTATTCAGTGTTCGCGAACACATTTAATGCAAAAGTGACGTAACAATCAAATCGCAAATTTTCGTTCTCTAGTGTTTGGGTAATTTTACTTCAATTTTTGAGAACACAAAATGGTTAGATTTCAATTGCGAGCGCTCTATTTGCGAACAGTTTTACGCCCAATTTCAATTCACTAAAACGCGTTCCGTAACAATTCTATGCAAAAATACAAAACAGGATGGTTGGCGGGGTCACCTTAAGTTTACTCGCGTATAATAAATACTTGAAAATCATCACAGAAGGACACTGTCTTGAAATTGTGACACATTAAAATTATGACCAATGTTAGATACAACTTGTTGAAAGTATAAAGAATGTTTTAAATTTAAAACAAGTCTATTTATTTGTTTTAATACTTGAAAATCCTCATAAAATATCATTGTCTTAAAATTGTGATACACTAAAATTATCTAATCAATGTTAGATACAATATCATGCATGTTTTCGATAACATCTTTAGGAAAAAATTGAGTGTACTCCGAAACAATTAATAAATTTTATGATTTTAAATAGCCCTCGACGTGTTTTAAATATATTACCGCTGGGTCACACCAAATATTAGTTATAATTTATAGTTAAATAATCAATTAATTATAATTTAATAATAATAATAAATAATAATTATAATTCAATAATTTATAATTATAATCAATTAATTATAATTTACAATTTTAAAATACTGTATATCGCACCGACTATTCAATTCGCCAGCTACAGCTGCATTAGTTTGATGCTGGACGCCGGGTAGAGAGCTTGGGAGCGGTGCATCCAGCTTAACTATCTGAATAAGAGGCCGACGTAAAAGCACCATATCCAAATTTTCCGTAACACCATTGAGTAGCACTGGTTCATTGCGTTTCATTCATGGGGTAATGGCCGTGGATTTTGGGAAATATTGAAAACGACAGCCTATTATTTGCAGTGCTAGAAGCCTATGATAGTCTGCTCCTAATCAGTTCACTGGATTATGAGCATAGCTTAGATATGTACGTATAGCAGAAGACGAATTTTGTCGACAAATTATAATATTTAAAATGAAATTACATAGCTAGTAAAGAGGTCGTTGTATTGTAAGAAAAAATATATATATTGGGCAGTGTTTTATTTCAGTACAACGTTTCTTAACTAAAATTCTACATTAATTTCTTAAATATTAATTGACAGTTATCGCCAAAGATACTGGTTACCTTAATTGAATTTCAGACTAGATGTGTTTATTATTGAATAAAGGTGTCTCAACTTTAATTGAGCTCAGTATTCTATTAAGAAGTGAGGAAGGCCCATCCAAAAGTGACGAGGTAGTACGGAAAATGACAGGGCCGCCTAACGCGGCGGCCATTATTTTGTGGAAAAGCGGAGTGGTACCACGACCCTTGTTACCTCGATGCCTGGATGATTAAATAATGTTAAACATTGCACTCTTCTGAAAGGGCTGGCCAAATTACAAAACGGTGCACCAAATTGAATGTACCCAAACTAGCCAAGAAATTGACAGATTCCAATAAATACTTAAGATGGTGGCATTACACTAAAAATATGTTGGATTAACTTAAGATCGAAGGAGAGACGACTTGGTATGGTGAAGACGAAAATAACGATCCACTGTAACAAAACGAGGAAGAAGCAAAAGCAAAATGGTGACGTTTGGAAAAAGACTGTGCTTTACCCGACAGTAATTCAACCTGCCTCTTCCGATAGGACTTTGCTACAAATGATATTACTGGTGAAAGAACCTGAATGGATATTAAAGCCATTCGAGACTCAGCGGTCGACAGTAGAGAACGCTACTCACTCGACCAAGCTGGGTTGAGAAACTGCTACGAATTGACTGCCGCTTTTCGAGTCCCCTACTACGCTGTTATTTTTTAAGAATATAAAATTGTAAGTTTAGGCTGCACTTGGGCTAAGAAATGGATCACTCGTACGGTTCATTTACTGATTGGGATACAGTATAGCAGGTCGTGGGTGTGAGAAAAACCCAGAATTCAAGACCCCCGTTTAAACTTGTTAATCTATATATGTGTCACCAGTCACAGGCTGTCAATGATGACTGTCGTGTTCGTGTCAGCTCAGACATCTGCTCATTTGTGTTTAAAAGTAAGAAATTCACATGTCATCAAGGTTTTTCCGATAAAATATTCCAAAACTCAAGCATTATTTAAAACTACGAAATTCAGTTGTGCTATAAGTTTTCCGACAAAATACTCTAGAACACGAGATTAATTTAAAACAACGAAACTCTAAGGCGAGAAATAATTATGTAAACCATGACTAAATCTTTTAATAAAGGATTTGTCAAATGTTTGAAGATTGAACCGTCGTAAATCATCAGGATATGCGATATTACGACAGGCGGGAAGTCTCCTCGTAAATTACTTTTGGACACGATCAAATAAATAAATGACTTCCAAATAATAAGAATTACAGATTCCAATAGCATAATTTAGGGTCTCACAGATGTTTTATATAAACAAACCAACAAATCAATATTAAATCAGTTGAAAGCAACAAAAATACAGTTAATTCTAGTACAAGGCAGTAGTTTGTATATTCGAACAATTCCGCTAGGATTTTAAAGAATAAACCGGTGCTAAACTAAACAATGCGAAACACAATTCAACGCAATATTATTGAGCGAAGAGAAGCGAAGCTTTTTAGATTTTTTTTCAAACGGGGAAAAATCTGTCCGTCCGTCGAACTCCTCAATATCTACTAAACCGATGAAAAAAATTTTTGTTTGAGAGGCATAATATGTTTCAGGCGCAAGACATAGGTTTTGTCTTAATTTGCTTTAGTTAATTAGTAATTCACTAATTAGTTAATCGTGTTAGTATATTTATAAGATTTTCAAACAAAAATTGCTTATTTTTCAATGAAATATAAGCGTAAAGCTATTATTTTACAATTTATGCTATTATTATATTATATACTAGATTTCGCCGTGCTGATTATGGATCTGGAGTATATTACTATTCGGAGAGGATGAAACATAGTAATTAGCTAGTAAATTAGCTAATTATTATTTGATTATTACTTAGCTAATTTTTTTAAATTTTCAAAGTGCTCAGGAATGAAAAAAATGCACACGGGAGTTTTCTATGTCGCTGGTCACTAATATCACATTCCTGAATGGAGGTATAAGATAATTTGTTAATTAATGAATTAGCTAATTAGTTAATTTATGCAAATTTTATAATCACCTCAAAATTGCTGATTTTTTGCACTAGAGAATTTTCGATGACGCTGATGATGAATATGTGACTTTTAAAACTCTATGATTTTCTCATAAGTGCTAATTAGTTGATATTACTAATTAATTAGCTAGTTTTTAACTGGCTAGCTATTTGTATGGTGGATTTGATATCAATTGTCTAAGACGTGATACATATTATAAATTGATTACATATTTAGTTGAAATACATGAATATATAAATAAGATACAAAATACTTTGCCTATTGCACAGCTCACTTTTTGCAATTTATTACGTTAATTAGTTATTATTGCTGTTAAAAATAGTATAGGATAAGTTATTATGTCTTAAGTTCACTGAAGGACATTTCGTAAAACCGAAAACTGGTTCAGGTCAGCCAACGCCAAAACAGCATTAAACCCAATATGAATATTGGGTTATGCCTTGATAACCGACCGATATAGTTTGGCATGGACAGTTTGAGATAGAAAGTTTGTGAAAACAATTTCTAAAACATTAAATAAAAATGTAAGAAACAACATGGGCTTAAAGCACGCGTCCTTGTGGTACTCACTGAGTCTGTACAACAGAATTTCTGGGAAGCAACGTTGTCCACAGGTATGAACACACTGAGTTATATCTCCGTTAGATAACCATTTATGCAAGAGTAAACTTAAGATGCGCCTCAACCATCCTCGTTTGACACCATGTATAAAACGTTGTTAGCGAACAAAACTTGGATTTCAATAGCGATATCCAATTTCGACATTTTTCTGTTCCATAACGCCATTAGTAAATGCAATTCGGCCACTGTACTTTAACACCAAAGTGTTCGCGAACATTTTCAAATTATAATGTATGGAATATGAGACGGACTAATTTTTGTTCTTTGAAATTTGTGTTCGGTGAACAACTGAATGGCAATCGCTTTTGTCAAAAGAGGATGGTAAGGTGCGTAGCTTAAGTTTACTCATGCATTAGCGACGAAAACACATGAATGAGTTAATAAAGAATTTATCACCGTTGTGCTTTAACAATAAGTAGTTAAACCCTTTTATAATTTTTGCAATTTATAGCTGCACAACTGCGGAGTTCGCCCGGCACTATAGGGTTTATACCCATGACCCCATTCCCACGCTCACTGAAAATTTCAAAGACTCATAAAGTGAAAAATAATCTGTTTTTTAAATACACAGCTGCTTAAAAACAATAAAAAATTACCAAAAATAACAACTACGGCCATAACTCAGAAAATATTTGACAGTTTTATCATTGGTTTTACATTCGATTCGTTCGCGAAATATCTCATATTGATGATAAATACATTTGCTCGAATGTATGTCTTATTTTCATGAGCACTGATTGAAAGGTAAAGCTGAAATCTGTAGGAATCTTGATGTTATCATCGTCATGATAACATAAAGTTTTCATGAGTTTTCATGAGTTTTAATGAGTTTTCATGAGTTTTCATGAGCACTGCTTAAAAAGGTAAAGCTGAAATCTGTAGGAATCTCGGTGTTATCATCGTTATGATAACAAAAAGTTTTCATGAGGTTTCGTGAGTTTTCATGAGTTTTCATGAGCACTGATTAAAAGGTAAAGCTGAAATCTGTAGGAATCTCGGTGTTATCGTCGTTATGATCACAAAAAGTTTTCATGAATTTTCATGAGCACTGATTAAAAGCTAAAGCTGAAATCTGTAGGAATCTCGGTGTTATCATCGTTATGGTAACACAAAGTTTAGTTTAAATTTTTGCAGGGCAGAAGAACGCACAGAGCCCGTCTACATTCAATTCATGACAACATGAGAATATTTCACGCCGACTAGATAATAAACAGCAAGTACTAGAATTTTGGAAGTAATTTTGGAAGTACGTTTTTACTGTTACTTTTGGCTTTTACATCTTTCGACTGTTTGACAGTATTTGGGTCAAATTTTCATAATGTATGTTGTTATAATTTTCACAAAACCATACCTAAACTGCATAGTTATAACATTGACGGTATCTCAGCGGTATCATAAAAGCAAGGCAATAACGTGAACCTAAAATACTTAGTTTTTCTCAAAACTGTATAGAGTTTATGGCCTATGTCAACTTTAGGGCCGAAGTATAATACATTCCATGCAGTTCACGATATGCTAAGCCGTAGCCTTAGTCTTAGCCTTAGCTAAGGTACCTATATGAGCCAAAGCTGTTGTAAGCCTAAAGCCTAAGTCGGGGAGCTGCTCCTCCCTCCCGAACCGCCCGTTTTAAGGTGTTCCTTTTTCTAACATTATAACATCCGGGCCCTATAGTCGACATGTACCGATTTGATTGTAACTTAAAACATTTTGTTTTATTTTATGGTTATCGTAAGCGTACAGTGAGTTCATCAATAATTGCATTACTTGTATACCTGATATACACTGTTACCTTCAACGTCTGGCCATAAGTTTACTACGACATGGACGTTATGTCACCACTATTTCATCTTCGCAGTTAAAAAAGTAAACCGACTCCTGGATCGACAACAATTAACGAATACTCTATATATGATTTGATATGAATAGCCGATAACGGGAGCGTTCCTAAGCACCGATAACTGCTGTTGCAAAGCATTCAGTTTGATCAATGGTCCACTTTACTGAAGAGGGTGATTAAATCCACCCTGATTTCCCATATTATAGCGCCGGGTGTTCGGGGTCGTTTTCGGTCTTACCCCCAGGTTTGTGACCGACCCACTTGATTGAGTTATGAGAGTTGATGGATTCATAAACATGACTACCCCACCAATGTTCCTTCCCTCCACATCCAGACCCCTTAGGGTCTTGGCCCTATAGCTTACAGCCGCCCATGTTTTTTAAACTAAATTATACATACCACCCAAGTTAACGGACCACTAACTTTAGACCCCCTGGGCTCATTAGCCGCTAAATTCAGACCCCCTCCATGGTTCATTGACGACTAAATTCAGAACTAGTGTTCTTAGACCACTAATTCAGCCGCCCCCAGGGGTCTAAATTCAGTGGTCTATGAAACAGTGGGGTCTGAATTTCTGCGCGGGAGGGGTGTAAACTTAGTGATCTTACAACACCTGTGGGGTGCAATTTGGTAGTCCGACAACCTATGGAGTCTGACTATGGTGATCCATGATCATAAGTGCCGTGATCATATTTATAACCCACCAAGTGGGTCATGAACGGGAGAGGGGGCATCTAAACCGACCACGTCCGCCCAGAGGCGATAATATGCGAAAGCTGAAGAGTGTCAGTCACATTATACAGTAGAGTCGACTATCATGGACTATTGACATAATTAATGTTCTCAAAATATTTTTTAGTTGTACAAATGCCATACTCAGTAACAAAAACGTTGTTTTTATGATTCGTGGTAAAGATATAACTGCAACTTCAAGCATAAATGGCTTTTAACCAAATATTTATATCGCCATGGAAACTAAACCCTCGGCTATTCAGAGTTTGAACTCCAATCACTGACAACCATAATTTGAATCACAAACATATGACATATTTAGTTTTCAGTGAAAAAGTTTATAAGAGCAACTTCATGTATGCATACATTTTTATATCTCAATGTCCAAACGATTATAATTGCAGTTTTCCAATCTCTGAAAGTGATTTTTATAACGAAGAGACTGAGTTAACCGAAATTTGCAACATGTAAAGTGTACCGGAAACGGAGAGATGATAAATCTAGTATTACATACAGAAGTTCCATTGTTTTATATGTATAGTTTTGCAGAATTTTGGAATATTTGATGGTGAGAACGGATGAAGTATGCCTGACATGTAGTGTGCCTGAAACACAGGGCCAGAGCGTAAACTTTGTATTTCTGTTACTATGTCCTTTGCGAAGTATCATGTTGTGTATATGTATACGTAGTTGTTCTGGAATGCCAATTATTTTGAGTGCCGTTATAGAAGCTAGTCGATGAATCGGTCTGTGTATCGGAGCTTAAGCGATTTTACTGTAAGCGACATTTAGGATTGTTGCTTGAAAGAATTCAACTTTGACCTAGCAATGAACCCTACGAGATTTTATACCCAAGCGAGCCCCAGCATTGCTGTCATTGACATGACTAAGATCCCAGGGGTATAATCATGAATTTGTCCTATTTTTGCTTGATGGGTATCTCAGGCCCATATCGTTGTTATTTATGTCTCGTTGAATGTTCTTTTACTTTTTACGAGACTTAAATTAGTCTCCAACTACTAAGTCCACCTAATAGCGGCTCCACTGTGGTATTACACAATGGCATTATAGTCACCCGCAGATCAGCTTTTATTCTTTATAAGGTTTTGAATTTATTTTTAGTAGCCCAGATGGTAGTATGTAGGAGCGGGTTTTCAAAAAGTCAATAGTTTTGATTAGGCCTACTAATCGTCTATTCTAATCGTGTATTAGGGCTGCTAATTGTGTATTCTTCTGTGGATTTGCAAAATCTAACTATTGCTAATACACTGCGAGCACAGCTAACAAAATTTTAGCGCGCCCTCGTATTTCCGTCATTGTTTATATTTACAATATTGGTTACCAGAATTCAAAATTGCCTATCACGCGGTTTTCAAGAACTGTAAAGATTACCAATTTTGATAGATGTTCTGGTTGGCTAGCTACAAGTATTCGTATATAATTTTGCATGTGAGCTAAGATCAAATTTCAAATATTTTCAGGAACGCTAACACCACACACCATAGTGCAACATACCTTAGTGACAGGTTTAAATTTACAAATTTCAAACTGAGTGTAAGATTTGCAATACCCCAGGAAACTTCTCGGCTTAGCCAAATACTTGGTAGGAATTAAAGATCGGCGGATCAAACACTTTAATAAACTAAATTCTGAAGCGGCGTACATGAAACTGGCATACAAGTTGGTATTCGA
>JASANE010017676.1:0-19446 GCA_030248225.1 Trileptium ribeirensis
CTTCAGTTACGCGAAAAAATTTGTTCGACCAACACACACTGTCTCAAGAATACGCGATATAGATGGATCCTTGTTAACAGAACCAATATGCATTGCAAACCGTATCGATAACCATTTTGCCACAGTATATACGGACGAACCTACACAGACTATACCGCACCCGGATAATTTGCAAGAATCGTCAATGACTGATGTTAACTTCGATCTCAATGACGTCAAACTTCAGCTCCGGAGCATCGATCCCTGGAAGTCTCGAAGACCCGATGGCGCCCATGGCTTAGTCATCAAACGATGTGCTGATCAATTGGCTCTACCTTTATACATTTTGTATAGACGATCGCTTGATTCTGCCTGCTTGCCACGTGCCTGGACTGACGCTAATATCACGCCGTTACCTAAAGTTACCAATACAACAATGTGTGATGAACTACTACCAATATCGCTCACTTCGACCGTCGTTAAAGTGCTTGAACGTATTTTATGGGGTCATATCTTGGAATTTCTCAAATTGAAGAATGTTATCTCGAATAAACAGCATGGGGGACTCGCCGGTCGGTCTGTTGTTACTAATCTGCTATCGTGCCTTAATACTGGACAATGACCTATGATGCACGATCTGATACCGGCATCGATATAGTGTACTTGGATTTTAAAAAGGCGTTCGATTCGATACCATTTGAAAGGCTACTTATTAAGATGGAGCACTGTGGGATTCGAGGAAAGTTACTAAAATGGTTTCGTTGCTTTTTGACATATCACCACCAGCGGGTTGTCATGGGGGGAATCGAAACCGAATGGAAAACAGTGCGTAGGGGAATTCCACAAGGTACAATAAGTGGCCCTAATTGTTTCATACTGTATGTAAATTACATTTGTGACTACATAACGTCTAATGCTGTTCTCTTCATTGATGGCATAAAGCTTTACCGTGAAATCGGTAACTCGCTTGATTGTGCCTTGCTACAAGCAGACCTGGATGCAGTTGCGGTATGGTGTGAAACATGGTTGTTACAGCTAAAGCCAGCCAAGTGTACGTTACTTAGAATTCGTGAACAACAGAGACCTCCCGTGGTGTATAAACTGCCGGGTGGAACAATCCGTCAAGTTGAGTCTGTTCGCGATTTGGGCATCGTGATTACCAATGACTTACGTTTTAAACAAACATTACGATCACTTGGAGTCTCGTGCTAACCGATGCATTGGCTTGATGCAACGTACGCTACTGTCGCGAAACCCAGATGTTACCGTACCTCTATACAAAGGATTGGTCAGACCCGTACTGGAATTCGGTGCTGTCGTATGGTCGCCACAATATAACAACGACATTGACCGCCTTGAGAAAATACAACGCCGCTTCCTACGTACATCGACCGGCAGCACGGATGAAGATATAATGTCATCATTGAAATCTCACCGACATACGATAGACCTTGTCAATACTTATAAAATCCTCAATAAAGAAACACTCCTTGAGCATGACGAGTTATTCACGCGGCCTAGGCGAAACCTGCGGGGCCATGAAATGAAGCTGTTTCGCCCCGCTGTACGTAAGAATGTTCGGAGTCAATTTTTCACTTGTCGAGCCATAGATTCGTGGAACAAACTTGACAGCACTACCGTGCTATCCGATAATTTGGACAAGTTCACACGTAGATTGGAGTGGTGCGACAAATGCCAAGCTAAGGCAAGCACCTCTAAACCCTCTTAAGGTACGATTTAATTATTTTTGAATTTGATTCGTGAGTGGTTACATAGCTACGTAGTAAATAATTAGCTTATTTCAAATGGCTTTATTACATAGTTCCAACAAATCAGCTTTGTGATTTGCGATTCCTGCACGTGTTTGGTCTAGAGTGGATTACGTTTCATGTTCCGGGATTCACTCGTAAAGAACTACTCTGAGTCATATGATCAGAATTATCAGGTTTTTGGCTTTGTGTTTTTGGCTAAACAACTAAGCTGCTATTTGCTCAGAGCGTCACAAATAGGTAGTCTTAAACATTAGTTAGTTTAAATTAATAATATCATTCCCAATTAAAAAGCGTAGGGGTAAATGTGTACTAGTACAGTTGATAGCGCATTAGCTGATAACTAGTTAATAATTCACAACTTTAGCCCTAAGCGTCGAGTAAGAAACATAGCCGGGAGAGCAGATTAGGGGTTCATTGGATAGTAACATCACTTGTTATGTGCGGCAGCTATCCGGGGCCGACCTAGCAAGTGGTGTTATTCTTGTGAAGACCGGGTGAGTAAGGGGAATGGAATAGATTACTCCACCGAGTTAACTCCTTTCCAACTACCAACTCGGCCAGCCGTACGGTGATCGAGATTCTTGAGAAATTAACGGGATAGTAGCATACCATTACTACACAATTTTTATAATAGCGTATCGCGTCAGGCAGCCGGGGGCAGGCACAGAAACATAACGGCGGTATTAGCGATAATTTTAAGGAACTTAGGCCAGCTAATTAAATAACCCTGCACTGGCTAGCCATCCGGTGGTCTGCTGTATGCACTAACAAGAGCTCTAATCAAAGTAATAGCTAAACTAACTCTCAATCGCTATCATCCAAGTTAACGCTGTGGTCAGGCGTCCGGAGGCTGCGGATTAAGTAAGGTCGGTATTTAGCGTAATTCTAAGGATCAAAGTTGAGATAATCAGATACTCGCAACGTCGTCAACCGTCCGGGGGCGAATGACGTAAACCTCAAAAGAGGTTTAATAAATTTTGCGACACCTAAACCTTAAATAATAAAAAATAATTTACAGCCAAAAGAACAAAGCGTTGAGTGGCTTCTTCGGAAAACAATTAGCTGAAACTTTGGACAGTATCGAGGCGTAAGGAAACAAAATTACCAGTGCCAGGTATAGCTCAACGAATTACGGAGCTAAAGAACTGTGCTTTATTTGTACTGTAACATTTTTATATAAACATTTCAATTGCGGCTTTTGGTGCTCATTTATCTAAAACCAGAGTGAATCGAGCTAATTTGCTACCTCTCGCTAAACCGAATCGCATCGTTGGTAAAGAATAGGTACACGCTAAAAGAAGGCGACCACTTAGTACCCGCCGGCATACTACTGGCCACACCTCTAACCGCTCATGTTCACGTGACGAATCTCGTCCCAATTTAACATCCGATAGCCGTCATAAAATATTACGGTTCTACCTCTACCCCATTCAAACCAAACAAAATAACAGTTCTCTCGTGTATTATGTTATTATGTCATTTTTTTTGCTGTTTTAGGAGGTAGGTGTGGAAGTGCTAAAGGGACAGTCGCCTGAAATTAAATGCTCCGAAATCGGTATTCATGGTTATAAACAAATTCCAGCATTGACGTGTCTGCATGCCAAATAACGGTTGATGGACATTTCTTATCTCCAGCTGACAACGTCAAATTTGTTGGTGTTCAAGAATTCAATTATTGATCAAGAACTGACATTCTGAATTTGAGCCGAATATCTTCCTGACAGCTAGCCGAGATTAGGCGTTTACGACAGCGCCTTAATCGCGAAACGACAACTACAATCATACGATCATTCGTTATTTCGCGTATTGATTATTGCAATTTCATTTTTTGCAATATGCGACTGCCGTCTCTTGAATCTCTGAAACGAGTGATACACACCGCTGCCCGTATTGTCACACTTGCACTTTGTTTCTACCTTATTGCCCCCGTTCTCAACGAATTACGCTGGCTTTCATTGCTACAATTCCACTTTGTAACGAATGCGTTACAAAGTCGTTTGCGTTGTCTTCCAATGTTTACAGGTATGTGGATCTGAACTGTTGAGCTGCCAACTTCACTACTGCTTATCCGATAGACTCTTTAATACGCGTTGACTTCAGATTCCTTTGCGAACATGCAATAGCTTTCCATCAAACAGACCAACAATATGAAATAGTCTTTCAGTGGACGCTCGCTGTTATCCTTTACTGGATTTCGAAAAAGTTCAAAACAGAACTTTTCTCTGTTGCGAACAACTACAAATAAAAACAATTTTGTTGGAGTAGCATGATGGCCGATTATCCTGGTCGTCAACGTGGATCTGACATCAAACTACCTCATCATCATACTTTTGATTTGGAGCAAGTGGTAGGCGCCAGACCAGGAAAGGCTATGAAAAGTCGCTCCTTGATGGAATTCTTACGAAAAAGAATTTAAAGAACAGTATGGAGAAATTTTAGCGATTTTAAGCTCTACAAGGAAAAATCTGTTTTGGAAGTTTCTGGAAAAAATCGGGAAAAAGGTTTTAACCCAATTGCATTCAGGTTCAGGTATTCAGGTTTAACTATATATATATTTACTGTGTACTGTCTTGAAATTGATGATGGATCTTCGCTCAAATGTCAATGACGGCGATGGCGCAAACGTACAGTGCTACGAACCTTCGTGCGAAATTTCAAACCGCCAAATCCAGGTAACAAATGGAGATATTCCAATCGTTTGTCGGTTCTGTACTCGTACATTTCATAGAATATGTTCTGGCGTATCTGTTACTATTGCAAGAGAGCTAGCTAAAGGCGATGAACAATTTTCTTGGGACTATTCTCACTGTGCGCCTCGAGTGAAGTGTATTCTTACAAATACATCTGAGTGTTTAAAAAAATTAGACGATCTGACAAGTCGTGTTGAATCGCTGGAAAAGTTATCAACTAAAGGTGAGACTTTTTCTGGCGTGGAAATGTTCAATGAATTGCGCAAGCTAGAATTTCGGAGGAAAAACATTATTATATTTAACATGCCTGAATCAGAATTACAGGATCCTGTCGGCCGAAAACTGGCGGATATTACAGGACGCTCGGTTGCGGTAATAATGGTAATAATAGTATACACAAAGTGGAAGTCAAGGTGGTGGCTCGATTAGGTAAGAAAGGCGTCAATAACAGCTCTCGCAATCGTCCAATAGAAGTAGTTTTTGGATCGGAGACACAAAAGACCGCCTTGATGTCAAACATCAAATTGCTCAAAGGGAGTAAATATGAGACTATTAGTATTCAAGATGATTTAACTAAGGGCCAAATTGCTGCAAATAAAAAACTGCTTGAAGCACATAATATGAGTAATCAAAAGGGTAAAAAAGCATATGTTAGGGGTGGTCGTCTTATAGTCAGCACAAAAAACAAGCCTACAAACTGTAATAGCCGAGTCTCACAATCAACTACCGTCGCTTTACATTAGTGAATTCGAACGATGATGTAAACACTTCTGTTTCTACTAATGTTGTTTTACCTAATACTCATAACATGTCTTATCTACAAAATATGAATTGTACTAACGTGTTAACCGTTTCAAATGTAAGAAAAAACACAAATATTTTACGTAATAATGATGATGTTGCCTCTACAGTTATATATCGTCAATCAAAAAATTATTCATCTGATGATAAGAAAAATTCAAAAGGTGCCTTGCCAGACAAATTACGTTGTGTAATGCTAAATGCAAGGAGTTTAGTAAATATGCTGGACTGTTTTAATATGCTTGTAAACAGCAGAAAGCTTGATGTGATTGCGGTTTGCGAAACGTGGGGACGGCCAAATGTCGCGGATTCGGAGTTAGCGTTAGGCGGCTACACAATGTTTCGGGCTGACCGTTCCTCCTTGCACGGTGGGGGTGTTCTATTGTATATTAGCTCCAAATATCGACCAATATCCTTCTCCACCGCATTGGTTCGCTTATATGAAGACGTTATTGGCAGCAATAAAACTACGCGATAACGACACTGCGACAATTGTGTGTGCCTATAGATCTCCGTCAAACAGCAATGCCCAAAATACCCTACTATACCAAATTATCAGCCAAATCGGCACCGTCTCGTCCCACATTGTTCTCATGGGCGACTTCAACCACAACAATGTTGACTGGATTAATTACAGATGGCCCAGATCATGCGATAACTTCATGGACAGTATCAATGATGCTAATCTAGTGCAACATGTGACGGTGCCGACCAGTGGGACAGCGTGTTTGGATTTGATTTTTTCAAACGAAGAGAATATGATTGAGGATGTGCGTACTGAACCTGGCTTGAGCACAAGCGATCATATTATAGTTTCCTTTAGAATACTTTTGTATACGGTTACTACTAGGACATATGACGGTTTCAGGCGTCTAAATATGTGGCAAGCTAACTGGGCACGTATCAGCAATGATATATTACAACAACTTGCTACAAAATCAACATTGGAAAAAAACTTCTGCCAGTGAAGTGTGGAACGATGTAAAAACTGTTACATTGGCCAGCATAAACTCTCATGCTCCGACTAGACGCATCCGTGACCGCCGTTCAGCACCGTGGATGAATAATACTGTACGCAATATTATGCGCAGGAGGAAAAACGCCCTATGGCATATCAACGAAGCTATTCTGCAATCTCATACGAACGCTATAAGAGTCTGAGTAAAATGCTGGCCGAGGAAACTGGTCGTGCTGTATGGAGATCCGAAAAACTTTTAGCATCAAATATAAATAACGATCCAAAATCTTTTTGGAGATATGTAAATACAAGAAGCAAAGTTAAGCAGTCCGTGGGCGTATTAAAGAGAATAATGGGGCAAATGCACTTGACGATGTAGAATCCGCAACAATATTAAATGAATTTTTTCAAAGTATATATGTTTATCGAAGAAACAGATGATCAACTACCGCCTTTCACCAAAAGAATCGATGCAACATTATAGAATATAAATTTTACTGAAGAAAACGTTAGGCGAGCAATAGCAAACTCAAAAACAGCGGCAGCCGCTGGACCCGATGGCATTAGCAATTTGGTACTACAAAATTGCGTCGACGTATTGCTTCCTCATTTATTACTGCTCTTTCACCTCTCTTTGAACACCGCTTCCGTTCCGGTGGACTGGCGTCATGCTGCTGTAACCTTGATATACAAATCGGGCTGTAAAGCTAACAAATACAACTAACGACCCATTAGCTTAACATCTTGCTGTTAATGAGATAATGGAACGTGTAATACGAGATCAGCTGGTCGACTTTGCTTTATCGAAAAACCTTTGGTATTATAATCAATATGGATTTATCCCAAACAGATCTACTGAACTAGAACTAATCGATTACATAAATAGTGTGACAAAAGTCATTGATGACGGAGATTCCGTTGACACTGTATATTTGGATTTCACCAAAGCGTTCGACCCCGGACCTCTGCTGCGTTGGTTTTCTTCTTACCTCAGTTCTAGAACACAATCTGTCATTATCAACGGTTATTCTTCATCCACGGTACCGCTTACGTCTGGGGTGCCTCAAGGGTCAGTCATTGGCCCAGTATTATTTCTATTCTACACGAACGACTTCAGCGAAGTCTGGATGTTCCCTGACGATTCGAAGCTATCCCGAGGCATCGATAATTGCTTCTACATACTTGATTGTCTCGGTTTACAGGCTGACCTTGAATCTATCTCCTACTGGGCACAAGATTGGCTTCTCGATTTCAATGAAAAAATGCTCCGTCATGCACTTTGGATTCAATAACCCACACAATAACTATGAACTAAACAACGAACCAATTCTTGCACAAATGAACGTGTCTGACCTAGGAATAATTATCAGCGACAACTTGAAACCATCAGCCCATTGTGCACACGTAGTGGCGAAAGCTTCCAAAATGCTCCGTCTAATAGCGCGAACTTGGAAATTCTGGGACACAAAAACCTTTCTCACACTATATTACGCGCTGATACGCCAGCGGCCAGACTACGCCAGCTGCGCTTGGAACCCACACTACCGGTGAGACGTGGTGCTTATTGAAAGCATTCAAAGACGAGCGACAAAATTGCTACCAACTACCCGCAACCTAGAATACTCTCAACGGCTAACTATGCTCGGGCTTCAAACACTGGAACGAAGACGTCTTCGCAGTGACATTATTATGGTTTACAAAATGCTGGACAACCTCGTAGACTATGACTGGAGTCCTTTATTTAATCTTGCTCCCGCGGTGGGCACTCGTCAGCACTGCCTTGCTCTTCGCCCAAAAACCACAGCTCGACTAGACTGTCGCCAGAACTCATTTGCGCATCGTGTGATCAATACCTGGAACGGTCTGCCCGAACAAGTTGTCCTTGCTGAAAATGTTGATTCGTTCAAGCGCCGGCTTCACAGTTCGCATACCGCAGTCACATCGTAGCTTTCCGATGCTGCCTCGGTTTCTGCAATATTTCAGTGCACAATCTTCTTTACTTCAACAAGCCGATTCTCTAATCGGCTGACGTATCATTGCGACAGAATTAACGCTTGCTCAACGTCAACACGATATATGTGAAGATAATGGGACGTGCTGTAAGCATACCTGTAAGCAATCTGGACATTTGTTAGTCAAAAATAGGAAAATCTTGTAATGTTAATGAGCAAGAAGGAATTACTTACCTGAGGAATGTATGTTTGTATGTAAACTTCGAATTTATCTAGCTGATGGTAAGATTATGCATGATCAAATTGGTGAACATTTTTAATTTAATGTTTCACTGGGCGAATTAAAATTAAAATTGGCATTTGTCCTCAAAATGCCGAAACAAATCCCAGAAGAAGATGTGGCCATTTTCGTCTTTATCGAGTCTCTTAGGCCTCTTTTTAAAGATCACGTTTATCTAATCTCATAACATAGCTAGCCATGACAATATCTGGATCGGCACCTTTACCATAGAAATTATCCCATTAGAAGCTCTGGAATTCTGTATCCTTTGAAAAACCTAAAACTTGGTCGACCCAAAAGCCGCTGCTAACAACTGACAACGCATGACCTATTTCTGCTTTGTATTTGTCTAGATAGCCAAAACCATCGTATTCTGCATACTAAAAAACATACAATTGACGTCCTGCACGTAGTATATACTTATCCAAACTTTTGAAGACATGCTATATTCTAGAAATCGGATTACTCTTTATAGCTAAATCGTGTTCAGAGTTCTGAAAAACCTAGGTACTTACCTAAATACCTACATAAAGACCATTCATGATGTCCTTAACACAACACTAGTAACTCGTAAGTCAGGGTGAAACGGAGCGATCGTGATCTCATTTTTGAAGTATCATTTTTAATCACGTGTAATAGGCTGTGTTTGATGTATATTTCATCGCAAGACCAGTTTGATCCTGAACTCCGTGAAAATTATAAAACCTCGTCGACCCTAAACCCATCGAAACCAATTAACGACTCCTCACCTATTTATGCAGATATCTAAACCATCGTATTCAGCCTACCGGAGAAACTATGTAGATATTTCTGGATGATCTGTACGCATTAGGTAACCAAACGTGAAGACGGACTATATTCTGGAAAACGAGTTCATTGAGCTGAAGCTCAATGAAAACGTATGAATAGGCATAAGATAGATTTTCACCATTTTCTCTTTAGCGTCCTCAGTTTAAATTCCACTTGCTTCGTTGGCTCCGTTCGAATAGCTAAACAAATGAAAACACACAATATATATATATTGGAAATCGGGTTCGTCGACCTTAAACCATTTGAAATCGGGTTTGTCGACCTTAAACCATTTCAAATCCGATTAAAAGGTATAATTCTAGAGAGAAAATCATCGTATCCAGCGTGCAACAACATGCCTAGAATTTATAAGCCTACAGCATGCCGAGAATTTATAACTCGCTATTTCTGGTAACTTGGTCGACGAACCATATTCTGGCCTAAAGCGGCATAGTGAGTGTTGGTCAAAAAAGCTGTAGATCTTAGCGAGCATGTTAGTCTCGGTTTTTGAATGCGAAGCCTAGGTTGCAAAACGATGGTACCGGCATGGCTAGGTTTAGTAAAGAATTCTTCAAAATTGTTACATTTTGACCTAGAAAATGGGGTTATAGCTGTTCGCGTTCAAATAAAGGTCACACCGTCATAAATTTTGCTATCGAACGAAAAACTTATCAAAATTCAGACACTCGAAGATGATTATAAACGACAGCGACATTCTGACGATTTTCCTCCTAGCGCCCACAGTGGAAACTCCGCTAGCTTCGCTTGCTTCTTTTCAATAAGATTGGTAAGAAACATAGCTTCTCTGGCTCTACGAAATGAGCCTAAGGACTCCCATCTATTTTAATTGGTTATAATGACACAACCGTTGCCATATAATTTGGGTTTCATGGGCCTTTTAAAATCCCTTTGGCGGGCCTTATCATGGATCCAATGGTAACCTGCAAAAGCTATATAACCAGGTTCGTAGAGCCTTAAGCGTTATAAAAATCGTCTTAAATATCTGCGTCCGTTTTGGAGATTGAACCAAAAAACTTGATTTGTCGGGCCCCATTTCGACCCGACACGACCTCCTTTGCTTTGACTGGCATGGTAGGAGCAGAGAACTTTGAACACGTTTTCTGCATTAACTTAGGGACACACGTAGATTTTAGAAGGTTTCATGGAAGGTGTGGCGCAAAATGATAGGACGTTACAAATCCGAATTACGGAACATATTCAGAAACGAAAGTCACAAATTTCATCTCATAGAAAGTAAGACTTCTTCGTTAACACAAAGAATTCAATCATATGCATAACAGCGTAGGCAGTAGCATTCGAAATATGCAAACAAATATAATTTTAAGAAAATAATTTTTACGCAGTACCGTTGTAGTACTTATCGAATTTTAAGATTTCTGTGTACATGCAATTTCATGCAACGTTTTTCATACCACGAAAATCTATAGCCCCGTATAGCCATCATCGTACAATCGAAAAAATGCCAAAATTTCATAACTTTGCTGCTAAACTGTAGCATTTATAGCCCATGTAGCACCTCACTGGGGAAAAGACACACCAAATATCCATTTAAAAACAAAATGAACGTGTTTAACCGATAAGATAGCATTATATACCCATCGTTCATTCCCAAGAAACAAAAGCCTCAATGATAATTCTTTTTATTTTACCGTATTGAATTGAAAATATTTACCCTATTCCGGCAAACAATTACATTTCCGGTTCTTCACTGATGAACATATACCATACCAAATCTCTGACGGGCTATAGGGGGTAAATGGTTCCGGTTGGAGGTGTCGTGTAATCAGGCGCGGTTGTACAAATTTCTGACAGGAGGAGCGGGCAGACCTTTAAGTTTTCGAAAACCATCTTTGAGTTAATGAGTTATAGTGACGCAGACAGACATTTATAATTCCATTATTTCTGAGTAACACGTATTTGTGGAAAATTCACTCTCGTCTTTGCAACAATTTTAACATACGTTTTAGAACAGATACATGATACCGACCTGTATTAGTGCTTCTTTAAAACTAAATTCTGTCTGTGGCACAGTTAGAACGAAGTTCAATCCGGTCTCGCATCAAATTAAATGTTCTTTTAAACTGTCTACCTTTTATTTCGTCAAGTCGAAGCGCCTATTCTTGAACTCGAACTGATCAATAATTCGCTGAATTTCCAGCGACTGGGACCTTCGAATTCTTGTTCAACCGACTGTTTATCATTATGTAGAAGCTGTTTGGTTTCAATATATAAATCCTCAATTTCTGAAATGTCACTGTAAATTGGGTTCGGCGCGGACTGAGGTAGAAGCCACTCTAAATGCATAACGTTGGCAGTATGACATTCAAAACGTGTATGGATCTGGCTCCGGACACCGTCAACAAAAGGGATATAAACTGTGGTACGATAAAAATCATATGGAGTCAGGAGTAGCCGACGTGTTCGTGCACACCTTCCTGCAGAAGCGAGACGGTCAGTGTCAAGATGCTTTTTCACCTCACAAGCAAGGCTCCAGACGTTCTGAAAATTTCTTCTGCCGTGGCAGCTGTTCCACGATTAAAGTTGCTCCATCAGAATGTGTGTCTCGTTGACGCACTCATAAAGTTTTTGTCGACAGACTGCAGTGATATAGCTATGGGTTTATTGGCGCATACTACATGACGAAGAATAACCATGGATGCAATAAAAGATGGTCTGGTGATAGCGGAAAGAAAACCGGTGGCTTCCCCAACAGTTTTGTGGTCAGTTTGTTGTTGGACAATATTTTCCAAAGCTGCATCAATACGAGGATACGGCTACGAGAAAGTCAAACATGCAGTGTGACGTGCAACCCACCTGGTGTCGCTAAGCTTAGACATAAAAATTTTAGTTGCATTAGAATTCAAGGCTTCCCCCGATATTTTTGAGGAAAGCAAATCCCTTTGGCGATGCGCGAAAGAATACGACGACGGACGACATTACTCCGAATGTGGACCGAATTTCAGGAGTCTGACGCTTTGGTAACAGTTAGGTTAGGGGTCTATGTTAAGGTGATGTCTATGTGCAAGCCGCACAAAAATTTTCCGTCTTCGAAACCTGACAGGGGAGCGGCCGCCTTTCCCGCCCCCCTCTAAAACCGCCCGTGCGTGTAATCCATGATTGTATGAGTTCGTAACGGCAGAATTCAATCGTTTAAATAGCCTGAACGAGTTATGTTTTCGTCGTAAGGCCTTGCAATATACCTGATCTACCCAAACTGGTTTACGGAGAGCGCCGGCTGATTTAACTTTAACTATACGTTTGACCAAATCATGGAATAGATTACACATTTGTGACCAAATCAAAGACACATCATCATCACAAAATATTCCTTGCAAATTACTCTGCTCAAGACTTTGATTTATATTAACCCAAGGAGCGCGCGACCAGTCTAGAAGCTTAAGCGTTGATTATCAAGGGAATGAGGACGCGGACTAGCGAAGTGAAGGACAAATTCAACACAGAAATGATACAATGATTGCAGTGGAGCGAGAATGTCGACATTTGATATAGCATTTGGTTCGTTTGTGAAAATAAGGTCAAGAACATTTTCACCTCTGGTGGGTACCTTGACGTGTTGCGACAGTCCTGCAGATATGATGCAGTCCATACACAAATCATTTGCTGCGGGCCATGTATAATTCACCCAGTCTATAGATGTCATGTTGATGTCGCCACATAATAGAACCATCCAATACTCAAAGCTGGAGAAAATACGTTGAATAAGTTCACGTAACTTTGCATCGTTTTCATCAGACGAAGTGGGAGCTCGATAGGTACAGCATAGAAGAATTTGCCGGTTTGATTCTCCAATCACACAAAAAAACAGCATCCTCAACGTCAACAAAATCGAAGTTGGAACATCGAACAGCAGCCAAAGCTGACTTCACGAGGATTATTGCTCCACCGCCACGTCTTCCTATGCGGTCTCGGCGAAACAATGTATAGTCCGGCACTTCAAGTTCGCTATCATCGTTCATATCAGAGGCCCACGTCTCAGTAATGTAAATTATATCATAGTTGTTACTAACAACAAAAAGTTCCAGTTCACGTAACTTGTTAACAATAGATCTAGCATTAATCAAAACTGATTTATAACCGTTGTCCAAAACCTTAGCGCACCAGGCGACATTAAAGCCCTACTATATACATCAAAAGGACTATTCGAAGAGCTCGGCTTATTATGAGACTTCAAGACGTCAGTATCACTAGTATTAGAAAAAATCGTTAGAAGAAAAGTTATAACAAGAAGAAACAACGTTTGTAACATCATTTGTAACTGTAGCAACATCATTTATTGCTAAGTGGGAACTACATCGTTGTGAGTGCATCCCTAGGTCGAGTAACACGAGTTTGCGTTGCGTCCCCCGATTTACGAACAATTTTTGCTAATCGCTGTGCCCGGGCTTCATTAAATGCTTTCATTTCAGCGACTGTACGGTCGGGGTTGATATATACCTTGTAGAATTCGTGCTCTTTGGGGAGCCCACGCAGTAACGATCCGCCGGCCAACGCTTTAATTCGGTCACCTTCACATTTCAAAACGACTTTCACTAATCTGGGATTCGAACCCTTATTTCCCAACCGGTACATAGTTACAAAGCCAGTTGGTGGTACTTCAATTTTACAATGTTGAAACAAAGAAGCCACCTTTGTTTCGTCATCTTTCTTCCGTTCTAGCTCCACATTACTTTCCGATTCTGCTAATCCTGGAATAATAACATTGTTTTTACGCCGAGTTTGATCGTCAATTTCTGCAATCACCCTAGTTGCAATGTTATCATCATTGTGTGGACTAACTACCCCATCACCAGTTTCTAGCTCGTTTCCTCGCGTAGTTGTCGTCGGAGGATTAGTAGTTGTTTTGGATAAATCATCAGTTTTTCCTATCAGGGATTTCCGTTCCGGTATGGTTTTTGCAGTTTGCCTGAACTGCAACGGTAGGCCTGGAGATCGGATTACTCCCTGCTAGCGTTCTGCTTACGCTGCACAATATTTCTACCCGAATTCCAGAAAACTGACATGAATTGAATTTTTGTGTTTCTGGCCATTTGAGTTCCATCGCCATTGATTTTAAGTTATAATGCTTTTCAGTGATATATACATAATTAGTAGTCGAACATTTTACAGCGTTAAGTTTACAGTGTTTACGTTTTAAAATATAGGACAAAAATGCAAATATAGGAAACATCAGACAAATCCAAGCTCTAGATTTTATGCAGTTTATAAAGGTGGGAATATGTAAAATCACAATTTCAACGATCTCACACTATAATAACACAAAGAGAATCACTGTTATCAACACTTTGGGTGGCATGGTATGTAAAAATAGTAAAAAGAATATATCAATTTTCGCTCCCAAGCCCACAATAAAATAATGTTGACCAAGCTATGAATGCATCAGGACCGACCGAAGCGCGGCTATTTCTAAACACACAAAAATCGTTAGTATATACTTGGACGAGCTTAAAAAATAACGATTCGTCCTTGGGTCGCCAAAACGATTTCGACGTTAAACCAAAATTTTATCACCTTACGACTGTAGCTATTTCTTTAACGCACCTACAGAGTCACTAGAGTGCCCAATTTGATTAAGTGTGCCTTTTTTAACGGGTATAAACAGCTCTTTGGGCGAACCAAATGAGAAAAAAATCAAATTTTTGGGACCCAGAAACACGATTCAGCCCGATTTTCCGGGTATAGGAAGGTAGCTATGTACTGGAAATATTGTTCATAAAGTCAGAAGACTGTCCAATTTGATAAAGTTTGTTTTTCAACGGGCCTAAATCCCTCTTTGAGTGCAACCACAAATACAAAAAAATAGAAATTTCAGACCCCCAAGACACGAATAGCAAATTTCAGGTGTATAAAAAGGTAGCTAAGTACTCTAAATACTATTCAAAATCACTAGTGTGCGTAATTTGACAATTTACTTTTTAAAGCGTACTTTTGGTGAGCCAGATACGAGAAAATGGAATTTTTGGGTTCCAGAAACACGAATAGCCCAATTTCAGGGGTATAGAAAGGTACCTATATACTGGAAATAGTCTTCACGAAGTCAATAAGAGTGCTGAATTAGATCACGTTTGTAAAGCACCTAAATTGCACTTTGTGCGAAGCGAATACAAAAAAATTGAACTTGTGTACCGCATAATTCAGGTACAATTTTTATAATTAGGTCATTTTGATTAAATAAATACATAATAAGTATACAATGGTTGACACTCGATTTTCTACTTCTGATGATGTTGACGAATCTCGAAAATGTGCCGATTCTTCCTGCGGTCTTGATGTTACAGAACTCGATTCTAAAATAGGCCTGCGGAAAGTGTCGAGGCCTGTATCATAAGAAATGTTCAATGGTGAGTAATAACCTTTTCACGGATTTGGTTAAAAAGGATAGTGCCGGCAGGTGGTACTGCCATTTGTGCCGAGGTACCATTGAGGATGATCTTGCAACTCTTGAAGGGCGTCTGGCGAAATTTGAAATCAATCAGGAGCGTCTCGAAAATTTGGTGAAATCCCTGATAGGAAAAATTGATGATTTATCCAAAACAATTACTAATCCTCCGACGACAACTACGCGAGGAAACGAGCTGGAACCTGGTGATGGGGTAGTTAGTCCACACAATGATGATAACATTGCAACTAGGGTGATTGCAGAAATTGACGATCAAACTCGGCGTAAAAACAATGTTATTATTCCAGGATTAGCAGAATCGGAAAGTAATTAGAGTTTGAACGGAAGAAAGATGACGAAACAAAGGTGGCTTCTTTGTTTCAACATTGTAACATTGAAGTACCACCAACTGGCTTTGTAACTATGTACCGGTTGGGAAATAAGGGTTCGAATCCCAGATTAGTGAAAGTCGTTTTGAAATGTGAAGGTGACCGAATTAAAGCGTTGGCCGGCGGATCGTTACTGCGTGGGCTCCCCAAAGAGCACGAATTCTACAAGGTATATATCAACCCCGACCGTACAGTCGCTGAAATGAAAGCATTTAATGAAGCCCGGGCACAGCGATTAGCAAAAATTGTTCGTAAATCGGGGGACGCAACGCAAACTCGTGTCGACTCGACCCCAGGGATGACTCACAACGATGTAGTTCCCACTTAGCAATAAATTATGTTGCTACAGTTACAAATGATGTTACAAACGTTGTTTCTTCTTGTTATAACTTTTCTTCTAACGATTTTTTCTAATACTAGTGATACTGACGTCTTGAAGTCTCATAATAAGCCGAGCTCTTCGAATAGTCCTTTTGATGTATATAGTAGGGCTTTAATGTCGCCTGGTGCGCTAAGGTTTTGGACAACGGTTATAAATCAGTTTTGATTAATGCTAGATCTATTATTAACAAGTTACGTGAACTGGAACTTTTTGTTGTTAGTAACAACTATGATATAATTTACATTACTGAGACGTGGGCCTCTGATATGAACGATGATAGCGAACTTGAAGTGCCGGACTATACATTGTTTCGCCGAGACCGCATAGGAAGAGACATCGCGGTGGAGCAATAATACTCTTGAAGTCAGCTTTGGCTGCTGTTCGATGTTCCAACTTCGATTTTGTTGACGTTGAGGATGCTGTTTTTATGTGTGATTGGAGAATCAAACCGGCAAATTCTTCTATGCTGTACCTATCGAGCTCCCACTTCGTCTGATGAAAACGATGCAAAGTTACGTGAACTTATTCAATGTATTTTCTCCAGCTTTGAGTATTGGATGGTTCTATTATGTGGCGACATCAACATGACATCTATAGACTGGGTGAATTATACATGGCCCGCAGCAAATGATTTGTGTATGGACTGCATCATATCTGCAGGACTGTCGCAACATGTCAAGGTACCCACCAGAGGTGAAAATGTTCTTGACCTTATTTTCACAAACGAACCAAATGCTATATCAAATGTCGACACTCTCGCTCCACTGCAATCATTGGATCATTTCTGTGTTGAATTTGTCCTTCACTTCGCTAGTCCGCGTCCTCATTCCCTTGATAATCAACGCTTAAGCTTCTAGACTGGTCGCGCGCTCCTTGGGTTAATATAAATCAAAGTCTTGAGCAGAGTAATTTGCAAGGAATATTTTGTGATGATGATGTGTCTTTGATTTGGTCACAAATGTGTAATCTATTCCATGATTTGGTCAAACGTATAGTTAAAGTTTCAGCCGCGCTCTCCGTAAACCAGTTTGGGTAGATCAGTATGCAAGGCCTTACGACAAAAAACATAACTCGTTAGCTATTAAACGATTGAATTCTGCCGTTACGAACTCCGTGCGATCATGGACTAGCCGCGCGGCGCGGTTTTAGAGGGGGGGCGGCGGCGCGCTCCCCCTTGTCAGGTTTCAAAGACGAAAAATTTTTGCTGCGGCTTGCACATAGACATCCAGCATAGAATTGAGACCCCTAACCTAACTGTTACCAAAGCTTCAGACTCCTGAAATTCGATAAAAATTTGAGTAATATAGGTTCAGTCCGTCGTATTCTTTTAGCGCAGTCGGCCAAAGGGATTTTGTTTTCCTCAAAAAGGCCTCGGGGGGAATGCCTTGAATTTATTTAATGCAACTAAAAATTTTATGTGACTTTCACCAGCAGCCAGGTAGTTAGACAACGTCTCACACTGCCCATGTTTGACTTTCTCGTAGGCCTAATATATGTCAGTATAATGCTAGGCTTTGGAAAATATTGTCCAACAACAAACTGGCCGTTTAACTATTGGGAGCTCAACTTTTCCGCTGTCGCCGAGACCATTTATTGCATCCATGGTTGAGATCTTCGTCATGTAGTCATATCGCGCCAAATAATTACCCATCCTATTATGGCTCCCAGTCTCTTGCGAATCAAAAACTTTATGGTGTGCGTCAAAACGAGACGCGTTATGCAAAAATAGCTTTAATCGTGGAAGGCACGCTGCCACGGCAGAAGAAATGTTCCAGAACGTAGCCTGGAGCTTTGCTTGCTGAGGTGAAAAGGCAGTACTTGACACTAACCCTCTCCGCTAATTGCAGGAAGGTGTGCGCGAACGCGGTCGGCTACTCGTTTCCATATGGATTTTTATCGTACCAGCAGTTTGTATCCCTTTTGTTAAAGTATCAGCACGAGAAAAGCCGAGATCCATACACATTTTTTTGAAAATGTCGTCTGCCAAAATTATGCGTTTAGGAGTGATCTCCGGTACCTAGTCCTCGCACGAATCTCGGGACCCTACAGTGAGCATTTTTCAGGAATTGAGGATTTATATATATTGAAACAAAACCGAACGGCTCTACCTACGTGATGGAATAGACAGTCGGGTGAACGAGAATTCAGAAGGTCCCAGTCGTTGGAAAATTCAGCGAGAATATTGATCAGTTCGAGTTCAAAAATAGGCGCTTCGACTTGACGATAAAAGGGTTAAACAGTTTAAAAAGGAACATTTAATTTAAGATGCGAGATCCCAAGTTCAATACTTTCCGTTGCTAAACTGTGCCACAGACGAAATTTTAGTTTTAAAGAAGACACTAATACAGGTCGGTATACATGTATCTATTCTAAAACGTTATGTTAAAAATTGTTGCAACAAGAAAGATAAGTTTTTCCTACAAAAACGTATTACTTCCCCAGGAAATGAACGAAAATTATAAAATGTCTGTCTGCGTCACTATAACTCATTAACTCAAAGATGGTATTCAAAAAACTTAAAGGTCTGCCGCTCCCTCCTGTGTCCGCAGAAAATTTTGTACAACCGCGCCTGATTACGACACCTCGGAGCCGGAAGCTATTTTACCGGCCTATAGCCAGTCGTTTAGGTTATGGTATATGTTCATCCAGTGAAGAAGAGCCGGAAAAATAATTGTTTGCCGGAAATAGGGTGAATATTTTTCAAATTCAATACGGTTAAAAAAAAAGAATTATAATTGAGGCTTTTGTTCCTGTTGGGAATGAACGATGGTTATATAATGCTATTTATTTATCGGTTAGAACACGTTCATTATGTTTTTAAATGGAACCATATTTGGCGTGTCTTTCCCCCCCCATGAGTGATACATAGGCTATAAATGTACAGTTTGGCGGCAAAGTTTTTGAAAATTTTTGCGCAATTTTCTTCGATTGCTACGAATAAAATCGGCTATACTGGGCTATTAGATTTTCGTCGTATGAGAAAAACATTGCATGAAAATTGCATGTACACAGAAAATCTTAAAAATTCAATCATGC